>VMDR010008557.1:0-36250 GCA_007922815.1 Macrotus californicus | reverse complement strand
CCTCATTTTTTTGAATTCTTGTTTCTTCATTGTGTTGTACTTTAATGTTTCCTTCTTTCTTCTGGACCACACTATTGATTTGAGTCCCGTTTTTCTTCCCATCCCTGTTGGTTCCCTGAAGATTTGCCTTCATTTCCCTTATGGTCGCCTTCATTTGTTCATCTAATTTGCGACCAAATTCAACCAAGTCTGTGAGCATTCTGATTACCAGTGTTTTGAACTGTGCATCTGATAGGTTGGCAATTTCTTGGTCACTTAGTTCTATTTTCTCTGGAGCTTTGATCTGATCTCTCATTTGGGCCATTTTTGTTGTCTTGGCACACCTGTTACGTAGTAAGGGGTGGAGCCTTAGGTGTTCACCAAGGCAGGGCAACCCACACTGCTGCGTTGTGATGCTGTAGGTGGGGGAGGGGTCCGAGAGGGAACAATGGCGCCTGCTCTGCTCTCTGCAGGTTTTTAGTGACTTCCCGAGTGACCCACTCCAATTGGGCCCTGGGCCCTCTGGTGCTGATTCTGGTGCTGCTTCCCAGGTGGGAGGGCTTATGTACGCTCTAGAACCCTGTGGGTCTCTCCAACGAGCTCTCCTGTGAGTCCGGGAGTGCCACTGCCTCCGCCCCCACAGGAGCTTTCAATCAGAGGCTCTGAGGCTTTGTTTCCCCAGCTGGAACTCTGGGTTGCGGGGTCTGTCTCGCTCCCCAGTTGTTCCTCTCGGTTTATCCGCACAAGGGAGTGGGACTCCCGGTCCGCAGCCGCCAACTCTCCCGCTTTCTGCGCCCTTCCCCGGTTCGCGGCCGCCAGGTCTCCCGGCCAGCCGCGCCTTTCCCCGGTCCACCAGCTGCGGCCCCGCGCGAGTACTCTCTGGCCCGTCTTGCCCCTCCTACCGGTCTGGATGAAAGTTTCTCCTTTAGTTCCTTGGTTGTCGGACTTCCATACAGTTTGATTCTCTGTCAGTTCTGGTTGTTTTTTATTTTAAAATTTGTTGTTGTCCTTCTTTTGGTTGTACGAGGAGGCACAGTGTGTCTACCTATGCCTCCATCTTGGCCCCTCCATCATCAGTCCTCCAAAATCAGTGTAATTTCTATCAAGATACCAATAACAGATTTCATAGAGCTAGAACAAATATTCCAGAAATTTATATGGAATCACAGAAGACCCCAAATAGCAACAGCAATCTTGAGAAAGAAGAGCAAAGTTGGAGGAATCACGCTACCTAATATTAAACTACACTGGAAGGCCATAGTAATCAAAAAAACCTGGTACTGACATAGAAACAGACACACAGATCAATGGGAAAAAATAGAGAGCCCAGAAATAAACCCATGGCTTTATAGTCAATTAATATTTGACAGAGGAAGCAACAACATACAATGGGCTAGTGATAGTATACTCAGTAAGTGGTGTTGGGAAAATTGGACTGGTACATGCAGAAAAATGAAACTAGACCACCTTCTTACACCACACACAAGAAAAAATTCAAAATGAATTAAAGACTTAAATGTTAGACCCGAAACCATAAAAATCATGGAAGAAAACATAGGCAGTAAAATCTTGGACATTGCTGGTAGCAAGCAGTATTTTTTCTGATACATCTCCTCAGGCAATGGAAACAAAAGAAAAAATAAACAAATGGAACTATATCAAACGAAAAAGTTTTCACACAGCAAAGGAAACCATCAACAAAATAAAAAGACAACGCACTGAACGGGAGAACATTTTCGCCAATACCCCTGATAAGGGGTTAATATCCAAAACTTAAAATGAACTTATAAAACTTAACACCAAAAAAACCCCAAACAAACCCAATTCAATTAAGAAATGGGCAAAGGATCTGAGAAGGTTTGCATTTTTTAATAGTATATAACCGTTATATCTAAACTTTTTTTTAACTTAAATTCTTCGGGGTGACACTGGTTAATAGGATCACATAGGGTTCAAGTACGCGTTTCTATGATCCATGGTCTGTGTGTTGCATGGTGCGCCCAGCACCCAAAGCAGAATTATCTTTCATCACCATTTGGCTCCCTTTGCCCTTTACTACAACCCTGCATATAAACTTGGACGTGGGATTTGAGATTTCTTAAATCTTAAATATTGGTCCAGTTTGATTTGCTGTAGGATAAATTTTAAGATAATTTGTTGATCTCTTCATGTCACCCAGTGCATGCTCCTAGAGGTAGAGTAAGGGATTAGTACTTGGTTTAGAAATTGTATGATTTGTCAAAAATGGTGTAATTCTAAGATATCGGTATATGATCTTCAGTCTGTTTTAGTCAGTGCTTTTGTTAAAAAAGGATACTTGTGCCCCTAAAAATAAATACTCTGTCCATTTTCCACAAGTAGTAGTCAAACTTCCACTTAATTAAATAAAATTTTTTTAGCTTGCTTCTACTTACTTGAGCAGTCCTATGAGTGACTGATATTTTGAATCAACATAGCCACAGTGAATGCAGCTATATTAAATTATGCTATTATTAACAATACTTAAATTCCAAATGCAAGATCATATGTTGAACTATCAAATGAGTCACTATAATTTAAAAGGGATTGAAATCACATAAAATATGTTCTTTGACAAAAGCAAAATTAAATTAGTTAATAATAAAAAGCCATCTAGAAAATTCCTTCACATCTGACAATTGAACAACACACTTCTAAATAAGCCATAGGTCAGAGAAAATATTTTGAAATGATAAAAAAGTGTACCCAATATATAAAAGTTTCTGGGAGATGCAGCTAAAACCCTACTTAGAGGAAAATTCATTGCTTTCAATGGTTTGAGAAAAGTTTTTAAAACATGTAAATAAACTTGATAAAGCTATTAAGAAATCTCAAACAAAAATCGAAAGAATGGTTACCCTTGGGGGACAAGGATTCTGGTCTGGGAGAGGCCACAAAGGGGCTGCACATGTTCGGTTTCTTTAAGCAATGTGGAACACGGGTGTCTATTATGGGTTGAATTGTATTCCTCCCAAATTCATGTAGAAGCCCCAGCCTTCATTCTGTAATGGTATTTGGAAATAAGAGCTTTAAAGAGATGACTGAGTTAAAATGAGGCCTTTACTGTAGACCCTGATTCAGTCTGGTGTCCTTACAAGAGGAGGACATTTGGACACACGAGGAGATTCGGTGACACACAAGCACAGAGGGAGGAACACAGAAGAGGTAGCAAGAGGGTGGCTCCCTGCTCGTAGAGAGGAGATGCCTCAGAAGAGCTGAACCCTGGGGTCACCTTGATCTTGGACTCCCAGCCTCCAGAACTGTGAGAAATTATATTTCTGTTGATTCCAACACCCAGTCTACGGTACTTTGTTATGGCAGCCCTGGCCAACGAACACAGTGTTGATATATTTAAAAAGTTCTTTCTTTATTACATATGTCATAAATTATTAACTATTATAGATACAAAAATATTTAAAAGTCAATTATAAAGAAGTAAATGGATAATACACTGAGCCCCAAAGTTGCCTTTCTGTGTCAGATCATGCTAATGACACTTTCAGGGGCCTAGTTTTACTGTTTAAACTTATGGGAGCAGCTGTGTGTAAGTATTTACAACATGACAGCATCATCACTTGTGGTGATATTGCATACCTCAAAGCTCTGAGCTAAAGGAGAAAATCTAGGTAAAGCCCTTATCACACATGCCAGCACAACATGCATTAGCTCTTTGTTAGTGTTATTGCCATTTGTTGTGATTAGTTTATTGCAGTTCAGTTTTCTTTAAAGGTATAGGCTTCAAAATGAATCTCGCACAGTAGATCTTGTGAAAAGGGTAGTGAGTTAAATGTGTTGAGGATATAGCTGTTTCCTACTGGCCTGAGGTTAGAACATGCTGGAGTGAGAGAGTGTGAGTGTCCTCTTGGGGGTGGACTGTTCTGCCTCCAGCCACAGGTAACGAGAGACAAATTTCTCCTTCCAGGGCTGCTTCAGCCTTATGGACCACATGGGTACTTTCTCCAGAGGAAGTTAGGACAGGAAAAGAAGGGAAGGGCTGGTGCTGTTGGGGCACTACGTCTGTGGACCTGAGTGGCACGTAGGCTCCTCTGTGTGTGCCTATGGTGAACACGCATGTCCGTGCACACTTAACATTGGACACAGCTGAATTGACATTTGTTTGGGGAATGAAACTGATAGTCAAGATGCTCTTGATTGAGGAATGAAAAGAAGTATATGTGGACTGTGCTGTTATTAGAGAGCAATGGGAATTAAGCAGTTTTTCCCTAAAAACTCTTCTTGTAAATAAATCTCTCTCTCTCCCCCTCCCTCCCTTTCCCTCTCTGTCCTTTCTCTCCCCATCCATCATGCCTGGGATTCTAGAGTTAAAAATGTACTGTTTGGATTAAAGACACCGTGGTCTCGTCCAAGAATTTATTTTTATATGCTGAGCATCTTGGAAAGTAAGACCTTGCTCCACATGAGGAACCCATCCATCATATTGCTTTCCCATATGGTAGCTGGACTGAGAGTGAGGATGGAGGAGTAGATCTGGAGAGGTGGCCCGAAGTTGGACTCGGGAGTCCTCTGTCCAGAGCATGCACTCCCAGGGACTTCACTTCTCTCCAGAACATTTCAGCTTTGTGTTTTCATTGTGATAGCAGCAATACACTTATGTAAACACATTCTGAATCATTTGAATGATAATGTTGTAGCAGGGTCTTCCCAGGAAACTTCAGTACCTGTGTTTACCTTTGTGCCCACTCCTAAGTAGAAGTCTTTGTTTCTGGCTAATGATTGATTAATAAGTGATGAGCTTCTACCAAGTTCAGGCTGGATGACACCCTTTTCTGAACTAGGTTAGAGAAAAGTGGTGGGAGAATTGAGCTACCCTGCTGTCCCGGTAACGTAAGCACCATTAGCTCCAAAGAGTGTTGGCTGTAGCCCGAGCGCCATAGTCAGGCGGCAAGTGACAGATGGGCAGCATAACCTCATCTGTCACATTCAGTTAATATTGTTAAATTGTGTTGTTTTGTAGCTTTTCTTGATTTTTTCTTATCAATTTATTTTGACTTTGTAGTTGCATAGGACTTAGATGCTTAAGGAGTTATTTCTAGTTGTGTTTTGGGTACATATTTTGAAGATTGAATAAAATAATTTAGGTCACTGCTGGGCATATGGGTAAACTTTTGTAGATTACTCACGTTTGAGAAGCGCTGGTCTGGTGTGCCGCAGAGGGGGCCAGGGCAAGGTGGGTGCTGGGATACAGGGTAAACGAGGTATGGGGAAGGAGGGGTGCTTAGGATGATGGATTTGATGGTTGGGGATGAAGAGGCTTTGGTAAGCTCTTCTGTAGGTGTTCTATGTGAATAGAAAGAGCCTAGAAAAGGATTTCAGTAGATTCTCCCCCAAACTTGATCAACTTCACAATTTGGCTTGCACCTGGCACTCTGGGTGAGTTGTTAAATAATGGAAGAGCTATCTCAAAATAATTCGACATCTCTCTCCTGGATTATTTCAAAACAAATGCATTTCTAAAGTGATTCATTATGAAAATTGAGGTCAATGATTTCCATAAAGAAAGGTGAAGTGGTGTCAGACCCTTTCCATTTAGCTCCTGGCAGGTCCACGGGTCAAAGGTGGGGTCTTACACTTGTGTGGTGAGCAAATGGAATCGGCAACAGTTAGACAGGAGGGCAGAGGGCCAAGCAGACAGTGTGACTCCTACTCCCCACGTATTTGCCAAAGCCTCGTGCTAATGCTGAATTCCTGTGTTTAAACTGTTATTGAGATAAAACTTTCATTTTTATACCCTTTAGTTCTTCACTAAGTAATCTCACTTTTAGGTGGATTCAGAGATGAGCCAGATTTATGTCAATTTCCAAGACAGGGAGTGTGTGTGTCCCCAGGTTCCCCTGTGGTCACACATGTTTGCAGGAAAGGAACTTGAGCTAAATGACCTTACACTCTTTTAATTTAATAGAGATACAACCCTAAGTCTAAATAAAAATGCCATTCTTTAAAAAATAAACATAGCTTGGAAAGTGAACACAGTGCTGATTATCTCCATGAAATATTACTACATAGCAGCAGGAAGTAGAGCTGGAGATGTGATGATTTCTGGCCCTTTGGCACATTAGCGTGCCGGGCAAAGATGTATCCTGCGAAACTCGGGCACTTTTATAATGCTAAGAATGTTCTAATCAGACCAAAAAAAACCCCAAAAGAATCTTACTTGTTTGAATAAGTAATTGCCACTAGATTGCATGAGAGAAGATGTAAAATTGCTGAAGGCTCTGTGTAGGTGTGTAAGTACTTATGTTTTATCGCAGGTATTACATATACAATGAGTAACATACATTTTATTCATAGTGTCACGTGTACGATGAGAAACTTTTCAGTATATATTGTAAAACGAAATTAGTTCTCTTTCCGTGTTTGCCATTCCATCCATTTTGTCCCCGTGCCCTGTGGTGGGGAGAGCCGCAGTGGGTGGAAACCCAGTCTTTCAATCTTCAGGAACAGAGACCGTGTTCTCATGGACAGCGTTGACTTCAGCGAGGTGATTTGAAGATGGGTTTAGTTTACACTTACACTCTGCCACTTCCACTTTATGTCAGCATCAAATACCTAAAGGCAATTCTTCTCAAAGAAAAAGGATAGGCTGAGAAGGTGTGTGTTTTGGGGGGGGGGTGTAGGAAATGAGACTTTACTTTTAGAAAAAAAATACTGAAAATATGTGAAGTTAACTCTACCAAAAGTAAGTCACCTAATGAAAATGTAAAAATAAAAGATATTTTAGAAGGCGTGAGACCAGTATGAGATCTAAAGATAAAAAAAAGTGATGCTGAGTTTGAGGTATAGGAGATTGGGAAACAGATGTGAGAAAGAAGGCACGGATAAGAGGAAGTGTTACCGAGTAGGTTTGGGTTTCAGATTGTTCCTCAAATGACACCCATGAAGACTTACTTTCTTAAACTAATTTACATTTATTTGATAATGAATGAACTTTTGAAGGTTGTTGTTTTAAGAGTTTTTCAGCTGTAATAATATAAAAATACGTACTCACCCCTTTTCCCCACGAAGCATTCATTAATGTTTTAAATGAAATGGAAAAACAATTAATATCTAGATTTGCTTTTACAATGTTTTCCTTTCATCAAGAGACAAAAACTGCTTTCCTTCCTGTTTAAAGAGATTCTACAGGGACTGGCCTGTTCATATTGTATACGATGTTCAAACCGTGTTTAGATAAAAAATGTAAAAATGGGCAAATGAGTAACAGTGTAACACACATGTAACTTCCGCAGGCATGCCAATACCAGCGTTATACTTTAGATGGCTTAATGGATTTCCCCGTGATGATTTGACCTGGGGACTGCCAATATATCTTATAGTAATCGATGAGATAGCCCAGAATAGCATTGACGGGGAACATGGGAGAGGTTTGTATGTGTGCTGGTAATCGGCAGTCACAGCATTTGGGGGAAGTCTTCTACTTAGATCATGTGGCAGTGATGGAGTTAGCGTGTATGTGTGCTGTCTGTACTAAGTGGTGTTGCAATAGCATCTTGGTTGTTACCTCCATTGAAACTTCACACCAGCACAATGGACTAGATGTTATTTTATCCCCAATGGTCAGGTGAAGAAACCAGTGAAGCTGAGAGAGGAAATTTGCCCCAGGAACCAATTCCCCTGGAGCTAGCATTTGAATTTAAATCACTTGCTGGAGGGCTTTTAATCAGTCCTCCGCTCCTGCTCAGGGACAGGCAGGAGCACTGGTTAATACAGGTGGGAGGTTGGTCCCAAACAAGCACCATTTAATTTGGGGGGACCTATTCAGAGGAAAG
Organism: Macrotus californicus; assembly: GCA_007922815.1. Lineage (NCBI taxonomy): Eukaryota > Metazoa > Chordata > Mammalia > Chiroptera > Phyllostomidae > Macrotus > Macrotus californicus. The sequence goes on along the minus strand of VMDR010008557.1, from coordinate 28,466 downwards.
GAAAAACAGCATCATATGGAAGAGTTTCCGAGGAGATGAGGTTTTATTTCAAGTGCTGAGGGATGAAATTGAATCGAAGATTGAAGATTCTAGCACAGGGAATGGTCCAAACAAAGCAGTGTCGCAAATGTCTGTTTGGGGCATGGGGAGGACATGAACTTGAGTAGAGGGGTGACTTGCTGTGGGGGAGGGACACTGGAATGTCAGATCTGCATTGCTCATCAGAGCTGTGAATGTATACTGATGGTGATTAAGGGTGATTTGGGGTCAGATTCTTAAGCCTTGAATGCTGAGCTCAGAAGGTTAGAGCAATGTTTTCCAAGCTGTATTCTGTGCAGTCCTGGTATCCCATGAGGTTCCTTGTGAAAATGCATTCCATGGTGAAATAAATGTAGGCAACACTTCACAAAGTTTCTACAGATTTCTCAGTCTTGAATTTACCAGTTTATATGTGTTCCCCAGAAGGAAGACTGAGCACATCATCTTTCTTTCCCAGAATACCACGAATAGCTTACTCTGTACACTAGTTCTCTGTTTTATGCTGTTTGGGAAACATTGGCTCAGACTGTTTCTTGCAGGGTGAGGCAATAAGAAACATTTCTGAAGAGGGCAATAAGTTTTATACTGATTAAGTCAGTCTGCAGTTTTTAATTCTCTTAGGCATAGATCAAAGCAGCTAATTTTTAAAAAATACAGAGAAGTTCTTACATTTCATGTAATCTCAAAGTCACTTACTGGAACTAATTTTGAGGAGTTTTTTCTTTTTTTTAGTATTTTTAAAATTTTAAGTGCTGAGCTTCTGGCTTCTGTTGATCTCCTTACTGACAACGAGTTTGGAAACGTCTTTTCCCTTGTAGATCTTCTTCATCCAACGGGCACTGGGAATGTAAGAGGTTTGTGACCAGGGAGAGACAAGCATGGACACCCACTGTTCTGTGGCATTCTCCATGCCGCTTGTGAGATGAAGAAAAGATTCAGATAAGGCCGCAGTGGGGCTGAGGCCGTTTCCAGTCTCTCTGGCAGCTATTGATCAAGCTTTTAATGCTGTTTCTGTCATCTTGCTCTTAAAACTCAATTCTGACAATTTGGTCCAGTAGAACCATGTGACATACCTAATATTTATGTGCTACATTGTCAACCCTGGATTTTCACAGGATCATGGGAGATTGAATCCAAAAACTGTTCCTTCCTCCAGGCATATTGGAAATGAAATCACGTGGACAACTGCATTTCTTCGGTAGCTCCTTGGTTGCTTCCTTCTCTGCCTTTTAACAGCTATTTTTAGGAGCATGTTCAGGTAGCAAGTAAATGTCTTAGGTAAAATTAGCCAAATGAGAACACTTGATCCAGAAAATGTTGGCAGAATCAAAAATACAATTAACTAGTTATTGTAGAGGCCTTCAATGAAAACGTATTCTTTACAAATACAGCTTGAAACATCAATTTTTAATGAAAGTTGTCGTGCTTACCAAAGATCATGTGCCAGATGCTTGTATAATTCTTTCAAACATAGATTTACACCACAGTCAGCAAAAATGGGAGAAAAATTAGGAGGGGAAGTATGGAATACATCCTGTAATTTTCTTAAAAGAAATACTGCATTTAGTCCAAACTCAACTTTAAAAAGTAGATAAATGTGAATCAGAAGTACTTTAAAAAAAAAAAAAAGTCCAGAAGTGAACGTTTCCAACTTGTCATTCTATTTTTCTTTGGTCACCCTAAATGGTCAAAAGTGTCTCTACATCCAACTGCAATCTTTTTTTATTTACACTATCCTTAGAAAGTGTTTGTGTGTGTGATTGTGTACATTGCTATTTTCTTTTGGTTTGTTTGTATCTGGTACTCTTGGAAATTTTTGAAATAATCAAGAATCACTTATGTCATAGACAGTGTTTACTGTCTTTCCACAGTAGTTTACTTTTTGGGGTTAATAGGCCACGTGGCGCTGGAGCGTGTATTTGAGAAATAGGACGGACCGCCTAGAGGAAGAGTGTGAGGCACTGAAACCCTCCTGCTTTGATGTGAGTCCTGGCTCCACGTCACACGAAGGATGGAACTTGGGGCAACTCACTCAGCCTCCCAGGGCCTTGGTTTCTCCTCCAGTAAAATGGGGTTGGTGATAATAGTACCTACCACATAGGTATTTTGTAGGTATTTAAGTGCTCAAAACAGTACCAGAAGCATAATAAGTATTAAATTGATGTTAGGTGTTATTCCCAAACAAATTAATAACAAGTATTAGGCATTACTTTTAGGTTTTCTTACTTGAAAAAGTCATTTCTTTCTCATGGTTGGTGGGTCACTGCAGGAGCGGGGAGAAATGAGGCAGGAAGGCAGTGTAGTTTTTTGTTGCTGTTTATAACATCTCGGGGACACCTCTACCTGGAAGATAGGACATGACTGTTATGTTTTTATTTATATGCAGAAGCCGTGTCATTTTCCTCTAATTAATGGCAAGCTTCAGAGCTCTGTCTGGACAGCTGTGGAAATGACTTCTAGCTTTGTGCTCTCCACCAGAAGCTCGAAAACAACCCGAGTAAACGTTTAGTTTACCTTTCTAGTTTGAGAAGCCTTCTGTGGCTCTTTGACACTGTACTTCACAGTGTTTATGGCCCCGAGAAGCCGTAAACGTGTATGTCAGTGGCTGTTACGTGGTTGTCAATGGTGCGGGGGAGGGGGGCGCTGAAAATATCAGACCCCACTTACTTACCTGTTGGTGACTTTGGTTGTTTCTTTTTGGTCATGCTGTTGACTGATTAAAAATCATGTTATAAGTTAACCATAACTTATTTGTAGCTAAATTCCACAGGACTTTATTTAATGCCATTACTGACCGTAAAGTTGATGGTTTCATATTTTAGGATGACTTTTGCTTGTTAGATGTTTGTCTTTGAAATACTTTGAGAAATATGTTCCCTCTATAAGTCTAGTCTCATCTCTGAAGTATTTCCAAGTTCTTTGGTTTAGAATATTTCCTGATAGTTTGCCACTAAGTCAGAAACTGTGATGTGTGTTTGAGAAGTTCCAAAATCTTTTCAGCCCATAAGCCCTGGAATCTTTTTCAAATGGTTTCTCTATTGCCTATATTATTATTTCAGTTTCCTCCCCGAGTGATGATTTCTAACCTTGTATGTTCAGTCTACAGAGCTCACATTTGCTCTCTCCTCTCCAGAAGACACTGCATCCAAGTTATACTGTCCCCAGCTGAAGTTCAGTGTCTTTAAAACAGATCCATTTCTCAAACTGTGTCCACCTTCTTCCTTCCCCGATGCCTTAGTGATGACATCCTTATTCTTCTGGTGACTGATCCCAGACAATTTTTAACTTTCCCGATGCTTTATCCTCTTTATCCACACAGTCACTCAAGTCTTTTCCTCCTTCGTGAATGCTCTTTTTTTTCCCTCCACCATCTCTTTTTCATCTTTTTTTCTTCCTACTTGGTCAAGAACTCATTGCTTCGTGCCTAGATTATTATAACAGCCTTCTAACTAGCCCCTTAAGACAAAGGTATTCAGTCCTGTCTCCCCTGTGTAGCTTTCCAATTAAACCTTAGAGTATATGTTTCACTCCTGAGCTAACACTAAGCCTGGTTCTAAGGAAAGCCCACACTCCTCAGTCAGCTCGTCTTCATCTGGCCCTCCCATCATTTGCCGTTAACATCTTCTGTTCGGCAGCAAGAATTTCTTTTTCATGCTGTGTCGCAACTTCCGTCACACCAGGCTCTCTCTTAAGTTCTTTTGTCCCAGTCCTTTGGAAGCTACTCTTGCCATGTGTCCATTCGTGTGTCTTTCATCCATTTCTCATGGACTCCAGTTCATGGCGTTCCTGTTTTCTTCATATGAACTTTTCCACTTCAAAACTCATAACCCTTCTTTTCTCTGTCTCTCATTTATTACCTTGAAGAATACTCAGCTTTTACCTGTCCATTTAAAAAAGAATTTATATTTTGCACTTTTATAGTTCCATGTTTCATGGCCAGGTATTATTACTTACATGTGTATTTCCCCTCAGAATGATTTATATATTAGGCACTAAATAAAAACATGTGGAGTGAATCCATGGATAAAATTTGGGGGAGTCAGCATATGCACAGCTTTGCTCGGGATCCGACGAGCTGTTATGAGGCAGCATTCATAAGTACTGTGCAAATGTAAGGTGGGGTGATTAACGTGGGGTGTGTTCTGGGCTTCTGTTGATACAGTCCTCCATTCTGGAATGTCAGTACTGTGAGGACTTCTCGTGACCTTCAAAGCTTAAACAGACACTGGGATAGATGTATTTTCATAATAGGTCTTGCTAATAAGACCTGATTTTCTCATATGTTTGTTTATTTATATCTATTTTACTAGGCCTTTTATTTATTCACTGTGGGTGCTTGTTAGTCTAAAAGCTTATTAAGGTAAGGTGCTATTTTGCTGTCACCTCTGCACCGCAGTGGTCTCCATTATGGGGCTAAAGAACCTTACTTATCTTTATATACTTTGACTGAGGACAGAGATTAGATCATAGTCCTGTGCACCTTCATATTGAACCTCATTGCCTTCCCACGTGTCAGCCCTCCCAGATTGTCTAATCTGGAATTTCACATTCCAACTGGTACTAGCCATGATAAATTACAGGCTAGAAGGGGGAGCTGCTTGGATTTGGTAAGAGAGTCCCGTACACCTGAGGGTTTTGGTGGACAGGAATACAGAATCTATAGCTGACTTATAGCATGCATTTACTTCCCCAGATAAATCTGTATCCTTATTAGTTTTTTTCTCCATGTCTTTTCCCAGGTGTCTATTGGGCTGTTTTCTCTGTAACATAATGGGCTTTTTTCTCTCTTTGTAAATGTGTATTTACTGCCCTGACAGAGTCTAACTTGACGTCCTCTGCAAATTTCAAAACTGTGCCTTCTTTCCCATCATTAGGTCATCCTGGTGTCCTCCCCGAACAGCCTTCTCAGCTGCCCCTGATCCGTGCACGGCTGCCCTCTGTTGTCCAGTCCACCAGATGTCCTCAAAACTAACAGACCCAAAAGGGAAATGGCTAATGGTAAGAGTTTTTTTCCTCCTCTTCGAAAATTTCTAATATATTTACTTTTAAGTGTTGCCAATGCAAGGTTTTCCTTAGGAGTGGGTGGCATGAGTATGGTTCCAAAGTGTTGTTTCAAGGATATTAAAAGTTTAGGAACTTTTTTTTTTTGGATTCCTTTCATAGTGATGGGTCAGGAGGAAGAAGATAAGAGTACATTACAGATAACTTTTTAAACATCTCAAACATTTTCGACATTCTGAGTTTTAACTTCTGGCTGTCACCCCTGACATGACCCATCAATACCTTAAATTCAACATAGCCAAAGACAAACTCATTTCTTTCTGTTCTACCATAACCTTTTCCTTTAAATTTTGTACTTCAAAGATTAGCATTGTCATTTACCTGCTGCCCTCATGTCCCACCAGTCACTCATTCCTTATTCAAGTGATTTGCCATGTCTTCTAAATATTTTTCTAATCCTTTTCCATTTCCCTATTCTTACTATCTGGTCTAGGCTGGGTTAATTACCTTCTTACTGAGCTAATTAATTAGTCTACTGTGGATAATCCTACCCTGCTCCTATTCTCCCAAAATAGATCTCAGCAAGTTACTTCCCGAATGGGCTGAAGAGCACAGTTGAAGCTCTTCAGCCCTCCACGTCCCATCTGTCTCATGTCCATAGTCTTCCCACACCTGGACCCACTGATGTCTTCCATTTCATGCTCTAGTCCTGATCCAGGTCCTGAGCCCGTTCCGATTGAGTCAGGATGCATGTACGTGTTTTCCATCCCTCTCGTATCTCTTCCCAAGTCCAATGGGCACTTAAAATTAAGCAACTATTCTATATCAGAAATTCAGTGCCCAGTGATGTCCTCTGAGTTGCTGTATCTCTCTTATTTTTCCCACCAGTATTCAGAACCAGTTCTCTTTCCCCATGTGTCATCATTTGGTGGCCATGATTTGCATTTCTTCCATCTGTCTTGTATTAACTTTTTCTGTGTTTTTATTGGAATCCCATTGCCTAAATTTTGGACAATTACTCAGTCATTGAACTGAGGTTCAATGATCTAGCCTTCCTTTCAGTCTTCAGTTTGGACTTCAACTTCTCCTTGCTAGTAGAGGTGCCTTCCATCTGAATTATTTTTATCAGGACTGGTGATTGTGATACCCAAGAGCACTGGAGAGACAATTCTTTGCTCACTGTGTGTATAAGTTTCCTATACTCCTGTAACAAATTGCCACAAATTTGGTGGCTTAAAACAATGGAAATTTAGGTGCCAACAGGAATGCTGTTTTACCACAGGCCTACGGGAGAATCTGTTCCTTACCTCTTCCAGCTTCTGGTGGCTGCCGACATTCCTTGGCTTGTGGCTCCATCACTCCAATATCTACCTCCCTGGTCACATTTCCTTTTCCTCTTCTTCCTGTAGTCAAATCTCCATCTAATAAGCATACTTGTTACTGAATGTAGGGCCCAACTGGATAATCTAGAATAATCTCTCCATCTCAAAACCTTAATACCATCCATCATGCCTGCAAAATCTTTGCCATAAAAGATAACATTGACAGCTTCCAGACATTAGGACCTGTTTTCTTTGGAGGCCCTTATTCAGTCCATTGCCCTGTGTTTTACTCATCTTCTATTTCTCCTAGAAACCCAAGTCCCCGACCATGCCTGGGTCATGGTTAAGCTTGTCACGCCCCTTAGCAGAATTGTTTTCTACCTGTCTCACCTACATGTAGTGAATGGACCTCAGCACTGCTGTCCATTCCCTAGAGACTGCCTCATGCTAGGGGCAGGTGCTGCCTCCCCTGCTCTGTTTGTTTTGCCTCAGTCTCACATCTTGAATTATAGAAAATAATCAAGTCTCCTTTCAAAAACATCATCCTGTGATACTCTGTCCCTTTCCCTCTCTCTCCCACAAAGACCTTGCAATTCATACCCTTCTGGATTGTCTCCATGGTGCTTCACTTGATTAGCACATACTGAGACATGGCCTGAGACATGGGCTGCTGTTTCCTTACCTAGAATGCCAGTTTTTCTTTCTTCCATGTGTGGTGAAGTCGTGTTTGTTGTGCAAGGTCTCTGAAAATTTCTTAAACTGCACCCCGCTCTCCTTTTCCATGCAGAATTCATTACTTGTTCGATCTCTTCGTCATCAGCACTCTGTTTATACTTGATTCTAACCCATTGTATTCTTTTTCTTGTGTCTAAGTCTCCGGCTTGCTGGACCGAGTTTCATGAGAACCAGGAAGAGGATATTTCTCATCTTTTTTATTTTAATCTGACACATGACCCACAGAAAGGACTTGATATAAAATTAATATAATATATAATATAATATAATGACATTTATTTGACCAATTTCAAGTTTTCCATATTTCAGAATATTTTAGGACATAGGGATATTTAATAATCTCGTAATTTCCTATGAATCCCCAAATAATTGTTTTTCTAGGTGGCCATGTACAGTTCATTTTGGCTTTTGTTTCTGATACAAATTGATTAAAAATACTCTATTCTGTGCTTAAATTTTATTCACAGTGAAGGGGTCATTATACTTAACCTTCTGGGGAACCAATTTTATTTTAATATGAGATTTTAGTACACGTGAAAAACTACCAGTGCAATGTCACTTGTCTTATTGTGGATCTAGACCTTCAAGCAAAAATCTGGAATTTTATTTGTCAGGATTGCTTCTTTTGATTCATTGGTTATCTGTCAAAACAGTGCTGTTTTTTCGCTATTGCTAGCTGATTTGTTTGGTTTGAGTAGATCTGAATTTCAGCATTATTTTCCCCACCTTTTCACTGGAAGCCGTGGGCAGAATTGCCCACCACCTCCCTGATCTTAAATGCACTTAATGTCAGGTGAGTTATTGGCCCTGCTGCATTGCTGGCATCTGTTTCCTGTGTCTAGGAGTTTTGTAGGGGGTGCTGGTATTTTATTACATTGTATGTCTTATATTTATGAGAAACTCAAAGGGCTTTGAGGATTTTCTTTTTTGGTATCTAATCTTCTAACGGCTCTCTGAGGTGGGTAGCGTGAAGTGTTATCTCCATTTTGCAGATTTTATAACAGAGGTATCACACAACTTGATGTAGGCCCCACAGCAAATCCAGGGCCAAGTGGAAACCATCTCCTCAGTCTTTCAACCTCCAGCAATCGAGATGTCATGTGACCTAATTTTCATTTTAACACCTATGCCATTTTGGTTTTGCACAAAATATTATTGTCACTACTTATGTGGTAGCCAGGGCTCCAATTTTAACATTATTTTTCTATCTTCTGCATTCTATGATCCCTTCTCATTTGTTACACACACATGCACACACACACAAAATATACTTTGTTATATAATAAATATATAAAATATGCTTTGTGTGTATAATAAAAATATACTTTTAAAATAGTATACGTACAAAAGTGATTTTTGTAAATGGGTTACTTGGTCAAGGAACTGTATGTAATACATATATGAGATTTCAGCCTTATCAGCTTATTTTATGTTTTGATTAACTTTTTTGTCAGTTAAACATATTTTATAGGTGTTAGCTAGAGATCAAGAAAGAAAATGTATAAATTGAACAGCAGGTACTCACTAATAAGTGAAATAAATTTTTTTAAATTTAATTCTTCTATGCAAATGACAGTAACCCCAAAGTGAGCTTATACTGTAACTTTCATATACTTTTCCTCACATATTAAGATTTTTTTCTCTCTCAGAAGACAGTTAACACATTTTTTTGGATTTAAAATTTTACTGCAAATGTATGTATTTGATTGGATTTGCTGGAGTCTTTAAAGGGAATGTCCCAAGGGACTTTGTGTCTGCATTGCTTCTTTCTCTTCGAGACTGAATTTGGAATGCCCCCTTCTTTTGCCAGGTGGCATTAATTATACTACTGCTTCTAGAGCACCAAGCTGCCTGGCCGGAAAATCTCCCCAGTTTCTGGAGTCTCTGAGGCACATCTTAGTTTATTGCTGTGGAATGGCGGTGAGGCAGGCTCTGACAGCTGCCTTAGGAATCAGCCTTGAGACCTCCTTATGATTGTCCTCAGGCCCTAGAGGGATTTAGAGCACCTGGTGGGGGGGAATGCAAGGCGCCACCCCTCGGCTTTGTCAGCTCCTCCTGGGCTTCTGAGTACCACCCAGCTGCAGTGTTTTTGCCTTGAAACCATTTGGAGCTGCTGGAATAGAGGCCACCCAGAGCTTCTGGGAGCAGCTGTGGCTGTAGGTCTCCCATTGGCCAGAGCAGAGGAGGTTCTCACTTATCTGCACTGAACACGGGTGGCCGTGATCCCTCAGGATAATGCAATTTCTCACTGTCTGGGGGTGGAAGCTATTGTCCTCCTTCCCAGCTTCTTGTTTGAAGTAGTTTTGTTAGGCTTCCGGCTCTGCTGACTCACAGACACACACATAAAAACTCCCTCCCTCCCCCACTTCTTCCCTCCCCCATCGCCATTTGATGGCTTTTGAAATGACTAAGAAGATAACAAATCTCCCTGCTAGGGGGTAACAGCTTAAACAGTGAGTGGAAGGAACTGGTCACACAGGTCCACAAAGTCTGAAAAACTTCACCCAGCCTTCCTCTTTCACTGCTAACTCTTTCCTTTTCTGTTCCTGTCTCCCCTCCTCAAACATTCTGGCTGAGCCATAAGCCTGAATGTGGCTTGCATATGATTACAGAGGCATAATTCACATCGGGGAACTTTGAAGATGAGCAAGTTGAAGGATGCCATTTTTGTGTCCCCCACAGAAATTTCTTATTTCGAAGAAACATTTTATGAGGACGCTTCTTCACCTTCCTCTTTCACTTGCACTGCTGAACTGTAATTAAAATGAATGAAGAACTTGCTTCCCGGTGTGTGCACCTGGGCTCTTTGTAGAGTCTCTCTTAGCAGTTGATGGATTTCTAAAGCAGAAAATCAAGCTTATTCACAATAGAAGCTTATAGTTTTAGAAACCACATGGATAGGAGTACTGTAATTTTGCGAGATTTGGCAGGCCACCAACGAACCCAGTAGCCACAATGACCAAAACTAAAAATGTGGAAAGTCAGCTTTCCTTCTTAATTACTTTTAGACCATGTTAGCACATTCTCAGGGTCAAAACAGCGTTTTCAGTACTTAATTGCAGGGATATCTTTTCTCACAATTAAATAATGTTCTTATTTTTTTTTAACATAAAATAGGGCTTATTATTAAATGAGGAAAAATTGAAAGGGTGTGTAGACAGCATTTCTACCAGTTAGTATTATAAACTCTGTGATTAGTAACATGTACTAATTGTGTACAATTATTCCAAATATATTAAATATATTAATTCCAAATATATTAAAATCCCCTGTTTTGTGTGGGTCACTACTTGTCCAACTAAATAAGTCACTTACCTGATAACATGTCTACCTTCTCAATGGTATTGCACACTAATACCAAGATGCAGAAATAGCCTCTGTTTTATTGTCTATTTTATTGTCATCAGTTCATGAAAATACTGCCAGTAGGGCTGGAAAACAAAATTTTCTCATATTTTATAACACAGTTCCCTGGGCCCTAGGCCTAATTATTCCTAATAATTTCAAAAGGGACTCCGTACTTGGGCTCACCATCAGTTTCTGGTCTGTCTTAAAACAAGCCACAGACTGATACAGAAATTCTGCCCTTTTCTAGGCAATGAAAGGTTCTGGAAAGTAGGTCATTTTATGTTGGTGGTAGGTATGATATACATTTTAGATGTTGTGTGTATGTGTATGTTGTGTTATTTGTGTTTGACATAAATCTATATAGCTCCTAGTGAAAAAAATCACAAACCTTCAATTTCCCTAAGGCCTGTCTCCAGTTGTTCCTTGAATGCAGATTGTAACAAAGGCAGGCTCTGGCTGGAAGTGCTGGACATCTCTGCTAGAGTTAGAGCGTTTGTTCCAGGCCCCAGGGGATGAAGGCAGAGGCTTGTTTTCCAGCTTGCCCCAAGCCCCTGAGCCTTTGCAGTAACTGCCTTCATGTGCAGGATCCTGTCCGCAGCCTCCCACAGTTTGGAGAGAGAGAGTAGGGAGCAGTGGGAGGAGAGGGATAAATTATTCAACCTCTGCTAAATGTCAGGCACTGTGCTGGGTACGGTACGTACAATCCGGTGAATCTATACCACAACCTTGACAAGGAAGCATTTTATAAATGATGCGATGTAGAATTTCAGAGCCTAGACACTGCGGCCAGACTGACCAGGTTTGAATCATCACTTTGCTCCCCTTCAAAGTATGAGGCCCCACAGTGCCTCAGTTTCCCCATTTGTGAAGTGGGGACAGTAACAGAACCAATTTCTGTTGTTTGTTGTTGGGATAAATGAGTTCAGAATTGTAATGTGCTTAGAAGAGCGCCTGCCAGTCAGTACACTCCTAGGTCGATGTTTGTCAAGTAAAGGGGAGAGAAGCTGGGTGTGGATCTGACCCTGCATCGGTCTGTTGGCTTGAGAACGGTGATCTTTTCACCTCACCACTCACTATACTCCCTCCTTCTTTTTCTTCCTAGTTACTTTTGAGTCACCAAATCTTGAGTCTGTCAGCTTTCTTCATTTCCCCTCACCTTACCTGATCAGGGTGGGTTTGTGGTCCCCGTATAATTCTTGTTTTCCCTTTTCCTTGTCTTGGTAGGGCCATTCTAGGGCCTGTTTCTCAGAGCTTAAGCAATTAAGGCTGTGCACGTAGGCAGGTGACGAGGACTCTCCAAATGACTTGGGGCTTGATCATTTTAGTTCCATGATCGATTTTTAAGGATGGACTAAATGGCCCTTTATTGTTTCTTTTTTAAAAAATTATTTTTAATGATAAGTTAGCATGCAATATTACTTTAATTTCAGGTATACAACATAGTGATTAGATATTAGATACCTTATGAGGTATACCATGATAAGTCTAGGACCCATCACTTTGATGTTTCTTACTGTTATTTTGCATTGGTTTTTTTCTTTTCTCAAAAATTGAAGCATCTTTGCCCTGGCCAGATGGCTCAGTTGATTGGAGCATCATCCCATACACCAGGAAGGTTGCAGGTTCCATTCCTAGTCACTGCACATACCTCAGTTGTGGGTTTGATCCCTGGTGGGGGCGCATATGGGAGGCAACTGATCCATGTTTCTCTCTCTCTGTTTCCATCCCTCCCCTTCTCTCTCTCATATCCGTGGGTGAAGATTTAAAAAAGAAAAAGCATCTTGCAAGCAGGTTCTATTTCATTCACCTTGCATTGTACTCGTTCCAGGCAACTGAATCTCTGCTGAGCACATAGGTAACAAACAGTTTGTGGGTGTTGGGTTGAGGAAGGAGAGAACCACATTTAATGGCGTTAGTCTGTCTCTAAACATAAAGTGACACAGGGCGGCTGTTTTCCCCTTACCATGGTGGCAGTATCAAGAGTTTATGTTCAGGATCTGGGGATTTTTGACATATCCTTTGCTTTGTCTAGCAATTCTGGGATTTTCAGTTCTAAGCTTGCGTCCCTCTATCTTAGGCCTCCAAATGTTGTGGTGTTGGCTTGAACCTGTGTATCTTCTGCCAACTTCCTTCTTTACACTCTTAAGAAATGCTGCTAAATATGGAGAACGTATTTACACAGTCCTTAGGTGTGACGATGAGGAACGTAACGTTTGGTCTCCAGTGAGGAAAATATGGAGAGGGGTTGATTACTCTTGCCTCGGTCCCACCTAACTCACCCACACACATCCAGTTTATTTTGGATGGGAGTTTTCAATAATGTTAAAATTTATGTAAACTGCAATGGGGCTTTTCACTAAGGATGCAGAGTCTTTAAGGCAAGACAACACTATTAATAGAATGTGGATGTGTGGTTTATTTTTGTTTTCAAAATGGAAATGTTTCTTTGGGGTTTTGGCATACTCTTTGATATGTTGAAAGATGAGAAAACATCATTTGGGAAACTCAGCACTTATACCATATTAGGAAATTTACAGTGCCTCAGATTTCACATTTAATGTTTTAATTGCTTGGTTTGGTAATAGAAAAACTTCAAGCTTCTCTTTTTCATTTAAAGTAACCATTGCTTTTTTGCCCTCCTCTTCAGTGGTGGGCTGTTGCCAGCTTCTGCTTCCTGCCCCAGCCCCAGCATGGACTGAGAATTTGCTCCAAAAAAGGAGTTCATCACATGTCCTTTTGAATCAATATCATGTTGATTTCTTACATACCATTTTTCATGTGTGTGTGTAATATGCAACACGTGCAGTTGTTCCCTGTGGTGCTTGAAAATATCTTAACTGCAACTGAAATTGAGTTGTATATTTTTTAATTTTTGAAGATTTTATTTATTTATTTTTAGAGAGAGGGGAAGGGAAGGAAAAAGAAAGGAAGAGAAACATTAATGTGTGGTTGCCTCTCGTTCACCCCCCCCCCCCCCCCCCCCAACTGGGAACTTGGCCTGCAACCCAGGCATGTGCCCTGACTGGGAATTGAACCAACGACCCTTGGTTTCACAGGACAGCACTCAATCCACTGAGCCACACCAGCCAAGGCTGAGTTGTGTTTTTGAAACTTTAAGTTGGCTTTGAATAAATGGTGCTCCTCTGAACATTATGTAATGTATTGAAGAAATCAAAGAAAGAGCTATCATCTTGGTCTGAGGGCAGTGTAGGAGACACACCTAGACATTATAAAAGAGATAGAGGGAAGGAGGGAAAAAGAGATGGAGAGAGAGAGAGAGATAGGTAGATGGGGAAGGAGAGTAGGGAAGAGAGGAAAGAGGAGAGTTAGTTTGTACTGATGCACTCCCTGGAGTTTAGGTCTTCTGGAAAAATTAAGACCCAAAATAAAGTTGACATTTACTCATCTTGTAAAAACCTTCTTAGAAGAAAACAATAATGAAAAGACTTCTAAAAGTCATTTCTTGGGGACAATAAAATGTGGAAGGAGCAATCTTGTATATCATCTTTATAGTCATACAGAGTCACAGGGTTTAGAAAGGAAACTTGCTTTCATCCAGGAATTAAGGCTTTATCACTGGGCAGCTGTGAGTGGGGATTAGTTTCATTTTCCATGGACAGCCCTCTCTAAATATTATTTGCAATTAAAATGTTTATATTGTCTTTCAATATCCAAATCTATTTTTGAATTATATAGTAATCCATCTTTATTGTACAAAATACAGAAAGACCTCCAAAAGAAAATACAAAGAACCTATAATTATATAAGATGAAGAAAATTTTAATATATTTTCATTTAGTATTTATTTCTATGTGCTTATGTCTATATGCATTTCATGTAAGTAGAATCACACTGTGTTTAGTTTTGAATTCTTCCTGTACCAATAAAATAAAAAATGATATTTGATAGTTGTATTGTAATTCTTGCTGTGACTTTATCACAGTTTATTTATAATTCCTTATGGGTATTTTGCTGCACTGATTGTGATCTTGATGGTGGTGGTTTATTGTGTTAGGTTAAGCAGTGCTATAAAGAGCATCTTTGGGTATGAGTAGTTTTTCCATTATCCTGATTATGTTATCTAATTAGTGTTCTCTGGGGACTACTGTGCCTTTTAAAGGACCTCTGCACATACTGGTAAGTTGCTTCCCAAGAAGGTTGTACAGTCCCAACACCCACATTTCAGAATGCCCATCTAGATGCCTGTAAGCCAATTCTGACTTCCCTCTTTTTTTAAGACTTCTGTAATCTGCCAGGAAAAATAATAGCTTATTTGTTAGTTTAATTCATATTTCTTTGTGAATTATTTGTATTGTTGTAATTTTATTCTGATGTTTTGTTGGCAATTTGCTTATTGGGTTTTGTAAGCTCTCTATAAGCACTTTTCTGTTTTTGTCCTAGGATTTAATGATTACTTTATTGATCTCTGTGACTCCTTACATGTCCATGATGTTAACTCTGTTCATGGTTTGACTTATTTCCTTTTTTACACAAACATTTAAATTTAAATTTTTATCTGATGATAAATGCTTTGGAACATCACTTTTCTTGCTTTTCCTTTAATTTTGATCTTCCTTCTGTTCTCTCTTGCTCTACTGAAATTCCCTTAAGATTTTTCTTTCCTTTTCTATGTAATCTATCTTTACATTTCACTGGCCTACTTTGCCACATTCATGTCCTGCTTCATCCAGTTTCTTTTCTGTTGTCACATACCTCACAAACTGCACCTTCATCTCTGGGCACATATCTCCACCCTTTGACATCCTATCCCAGGCCCTTCGTTGTCTTATCTTTTAAGGCAAAGCAGTTAGTTATAGTCAATTAATATTTGACAAAGGCAGCAAGAACATACAATGGGGTAAAGATAGTCTATTTAATAAATAGCTCTGGGAAAACTGGACAGATATATGCAAAAAAAATGAAGCTAAATTACTTTCTTACACTGTACACACAATAAACTCAAAATGGATTAAAGACTTAAATGTTAGACTCAAAACCATAAAAATCCTGAAGAAAACTTAGGCAGTAAAATCTCAGACATTTCTAGTAACAATATTTTTTCTGGGAACAAGAGAAAAAATAAACAAATGGGACTATGTAAAACTAAACAATTTTTGCACAGCAAAGGAAACCATCAACAAAGGGAAAATTACAACCCACTGAATGCAAGAACATTATCTGCCAATGACACATCTGATAAGGGGTTACTATCCAAAATTTATCAAGAACTTATAAACCTTAACACCAAAAAACCAAACAGTCCAATTAAAAAATGGGCTAAGGACCTGAATAGACACTTTTCCAAAGAGGACATACAGATGGCCAATACATATATTAAAAGATGCTCAATGTCACTAATCATCAGAGAAATGCATATTTAAAACCACGATGAGATAATCACCTCACACCTGTCAGAATGGCTGTCATCAATAAGTCAACAAAGTGTGGGCCAGGATGTAGAGAAAAGGGAATCTTCCTGCATTGTTGTGTGGTGAGAAGGCCCATTGTTGCAGCCACTGTGGAAAGCAGTATAAGTTGCCTCAAAAAATTAAAAATGGAACTGCTTTATGACCCAACAATTCTACAAGAGTATATCAGAAGAAACCCACAGTATTAATTCAAAAGAATATATGCACCCCTATGTTCATTGAAGCATTATTTATAATAATCAAGGTTTAGAAGCAGCCCAAGTGTCCATCAGTAGATAAGTGGATAAAAAAGCTGTGGTGCATTTACACAACGAAATATTACTTGGCTGTGAAAAAAGAAGAAACTCTTACCCTTGGCAACAGCATGGATGGACCTGGAGAGCATTATGCTAAGTGAAATAAGCCAGTCAGAGAAAGAGAAAGACCATGTGATTTCACTCATATGTGAAATCTAATGAACAAAATAAACTAATAAACAAAATAGAAATAGACTCAAACAGAGAACAGACTGACAGCTGCCACAGGAGAGTGGGGTTGGTGGGCTGGGTGAAAAAGGTGAAGGGATTGAGCAAAAAGAAACCCAACAACTCATAGCCACAAACACCAGTATAGTGATGACCAGAGGGAAAGGTAGAAGAGGGTGATGGTGGGGTAAATGATGATGGAAGGAGCCTTGGCTTGGGTGGTGACCACACAGTATAATGCACAGATGATGCAGAATTGTGCACCTGAAAGCTATATACTTTTATTAACCAATGTCCCCTCCAGTAAATTCAATTCAAAAGAAAAGAAAAAGAAAAGAACAGTTAGGTCATGTCTTTCAGAAAAATCTCCCTGAATACTTCAGCCGGCGGTGATCTGTCCTTGCTCCATCTACAGTGTTCTTTTTGTACTTTTCATACACTAATTTAAATCTTCAGTTATACAGCCATCCCTGTGTGCTCCGTCACCCTACGCTGACTGCCAGGCCCTGCAAGCACAGATGCTGTTGTTTCTTCTCTTCCGACAACCTTCCCACCTTGCATACCCCAAACACACACCTGGAACAGTTTCTCATGCATGGGACACCTGAGTACTCAGCAAAATGTTGTTGATTGATCACTGGTGCTTCTTTTTCCATCTGGTTTCCATTTCTTTCTTACTGGTTTACTTCTTCAGGATAAAGAACCACTTGGTATATTTATTTGGGAAACCATGTCCCCTGCTTGCACCCCTCTCTCCGAAACATTATCTGATACCCTAATCATAATGTGTCACATTCAACTACCACAGAATCTTGAAGTTCAGAAACTGGCTAGCTAGCTAATTTTATCATCTCTCATTGTATATTTTTGTTTTCTTGGCCGGCTAGTCAATGTTATTTTCTAATTCTTAGTAACCTTCTTACCGCTCACCTTCTCTGCCAACTCCCCATGTTTTTAACCCAGGCGTGGCTCTTCTGACATGTGAGGCCCTCCCCACATTTTAGAAAGGACATGGCTTGTATGTGTGAAGGATTTAGAGATAAACTGCTGAACAGTGACATATGGGTCCTTGATGCACTATGAGATCAGGAGGGAGGAGATGGCTGTGAGTTACTTTATTCAAGAAAGGCATTATAGGTACAGGTGATTATGGATATTGAAGTGTGGTGAGACTCATATGGAGCATAGGGAAAGAGAAGATATTTAATAGTTGGAATGATAGTAAACAAAGGTCCAAGAACTGTTTAATAGTAGTATTGGGTGGAAATGAACATGGTATATAAGTGGGAAATTGAGGATCTTAAGAATGTCTAGGCCTAAAATGGGCCAGAGGGGAACATAATTATCTCTCAGGAAGAAGCGGGCGCTCTCCCCACCAGGAGCACACGCATACCCCTCTCCATCCCTCTCTTCTTCCCCCAGGCGCATTACCTTTACCTTTCTCTCTCCTAAGCTCCAGGGTCCTTCTTTTGCCTCTGTAACTTGTTTCCTAAGCCCGTTTCTTCTGCAGCTCAGTTCCCCTACCCTGTGACTATATAAACTTTCATAGTTGGAAGGGAAAAAAGAAGTCAGTCTGTGCTCTCTGTGGGTGCGTACCACGAATGTCCACAGCCCCTCAGTTTTCTTCTGCAGGTTCTCGCCTGCTGCTGTCCCTGCAGTGATGATGCTTCTCAAAGCACTTCTCCTTTCTCCTTTCATATTTAGCTCTTCCTGGAAATGATAATGATATTCTATACTTTCTATTCAGACCTACTGAAAGATTCACAAAGAATTCCACAAACGCTATCTCATTTGATGCCTGTAATAATCATGGGCAGGCCTGGCTACATCAGTTGAAAAGCAGAACTCAGAGGTGCACTGAAACCACAAAACAAACCAGCAGCAGAACTGGACTGGGAGGCTCGAGCTCAGATGTGGTCAGTGCTCTTGATGATCAATCACGCCGTGCCTGCTGTGGAGGCCACCTCTCTTTGTTCATGTGTTCATTCACTCATTCAGTAGCTTTTGGTAAACCTTGCCTGACCACCTCCTGTGTGCTGGGCCCCGAGATAATGCAAAGTTGAACAAGGCACACTTCTTGCCCGTGCTTCGAGTTGGATGGGGTCACAGATATGAAGCTGGCACTTAGAGTCCTGGGTGACGACTTTGTGTTGGGGAAGCCTGGGTGCTGCGGTTGTACCTAGAAGGACCGTAAGGCTGAAATTGTTGCAAGGGCTAACGCTTCCTGGAGTAAGTGATATCTGAATTGAGAGACTGAGGAAGGGTTAACTGTTGGTTCCTGCCGCTCCCCCTCCCCCCACCGTGAATCAGTACCATCAAGGGCCAAAGGTGAGAGAGGATAATGGTGAATTTGGGGAATTAAGAATAGTTGAATTTGCCTGGAATATGGAGTGCAAATTGGAGAAGGGCAGAAGGTGAGCACTAAAGAGACAGGCAGAGGCCACACCACGTGTGTTTTGGAGACCACGATTAGAAATTTGCAGTTCTCAGTACAATGAGGAGCCATTTGCAGGGTTTGGAGGCTGCGTGCGATGCAGTGTGCGGTATGGAAAGATTTCTCTGGCGCAGTGGGAAGGATGATCTGGTAGAGCCATTAGCGGAGGTAACACACAGTGATTCTCTCTTGTTCAGTCTCGAGTAACCTGAAGGACTCAAAAGGGCTTTTTGAGAGCAGAGCTAAACAAGTTGGAAAGTGCAGAGTGGAGTTTGCTGTCTCACATGATTTGGGTCTCAAGTTAGAAAAGCAGCTGAAAAAAGCCATAATGTAATCATAGACCTCACATTCAGACTACCTTTTTCCAGCTAGATATCCAAGGCCAACTTTGATGATATTGAAATTGTATACTTTTTTTCTTTGTTTCCAAGTCCTGGGTCTAAAAGAGCAAGCTTTTTTTTTTTAAAAAAAAATATATATTTTTAAAAGTTTAGAATAATGTTAAAGTATTTATTGACTGCAAGTATAATTTTTAAAAAATCTGTAAAACACAAAATGTAGCTCAAGAGCTTTTCATTATGAACTGGTTCACCAATAAGATCATGTTGCAAAATAAAGCAAAGAAGCCTCGTGAAAATGCAAGTGCGGGAGTCAGGGAAGCCGAACCTTTTGACGAGTAGAGCTGCCTTTCTCTATATAAAGAGAGCGCTTTTCCCTTGTAGTCCTTTCTACATTTTTCGCATAAGCAACTCCCTTTAGAGACTACTTCTTTAGTTTTTCCATCCCTTTCCCCCCAAAAGAGGGACGGTAGATTATTTCAAAGAGCAGTGGAGGGTGGGGAAGAAAACAATGAGGACCTAGGTCCTTACAGTCACCGGAGAACTCTGAACTTTCTGTGTCCCCCCTCCGCGCCCCTCAGGTGGCCTCAGTGTTTCTATTACCTTGGTAGAAAGAATATGTGACTCCCCTGCCTGCCTTGAAGTCTCGTTGCCATGGAAACTTCCATTCCACACACCTGATTCACACATCATGCTTGGCTAAGTCCAGACAGAGGTCACAGACTGGCATTTGCCCTTTGTTTCCCCTTCTTGTGTTTGCCAGGCACTTAAAAATGAATACAGATAGATGAGAGGGAGGGCAGTGTCATGTGTGAGAAAGCTGTGTGTCGTGGGTAGAGGCTTGGGGATTTCAGAAAATAATACCTGTCGAGGGAAGAACAGAGCAAATGGAAAAGTATGTGAGTTTAAGCTTCTCCGGGAAGCAAAGGCTTTGCTGCTATGATGTGTCAGAAGGTAATTTTCTGGATTTCCGGGTGAGATAGGAAACGAGTGAACAGATTCAGAAGGCTGTTGTTCCTTAGTGAGTTTTCTGTCCCATTTTCACTGAATTGTCCAATCATCCGAGCTCCATGGTGCACACCTTAGGACTGTAACCTGGTTTTAGGCAAAATGTCAATCAAAGCTGTCAAATAAGAATCCAGTCCTCTGACAACACTGAAACCCTGGCTTGCCTTTTATATCAAGTATAATATTTTAGAAAGCACAGATTATTTTGTGGAAATCATTATTCATGAAGAGTTGGTGCACTGTCTGGAGTACATTTCTGTTTTTCCTCTGATATTTTCTTTTCCTCTAGTATAGCTCCTTTAATATGTCACTTGGAGAAGAACACTGTTAGAGAGCAGATGATTATTAACCTTCCTCTCTATCCAGAATTTCTCTTCCATAGGTTGTCATTTTCACTTGATTCCTGTTTATGAGGCAGAGTTTTAGAAATTGAAAAAAAAAAACAACCATTTTCAAACTGTAATGGAAATCAGTGCTCCTGAAACATGACATGTCAAGCCTTGCTTGGGTGGAGTTAGGTACCACGCAGGTCTCTGGAGTGGGGTTAGCTGCCCAGTGCCTGCCCTACCTCACACCCGCATATTCTTCTGTGTCCTCTAATTTGTTCATAGTCCTCTGTTTGGATGGCGTCATTTACAAAGTGTGCCCTCACTGCCAGCAGCCAGGGGCTCTAGTTTGGAGTTGGTCCGACCTGAGGGGAAAATTCCATCATCTCCCTGGTGTTCTTGGACAAATGATTTTCTCAACCTCAGTTTCTTTATTGGTGAAATGGTCTTCATGATGTAAGGTTGCTGTCAAAAGTACTGTAATTTTTAAAGTGCTTTGCACACTGCTTGCTATATAATAGCTATTGTTCTTTTACCTTGCTAGATCATTCTATAAAGAACATTTATAGTATCTGAAAGAATACTCTCGGCATCAGTCTTGCTAATTTTTGCTGTTACTGACTTTGGCCTAGGTGAGGGTAGACATAGGCTAAGAATGTGAATGGTGGATTAAAAGGAATAGGAAATTCCTACCAACAGTAGTGTGTGCACATACCTTTTCCCTCTTTCTGTCATTCGTACGTGTGCACTGGTCTATTTTTTTAATCCCACTGCAAGTTCAAGCAGCAGAACGCGAAGGTTGTACACGTAGTGGAAGACAGAATGCTGTCACAGAGCCTGTCTGGTGCAGAGAGCAGTGATGTTCCATCAGCATTTCAAGGTAGTCACGTGGGGACGCATGTGAGTTCCTATTTGTGACCCGGGGACCATTCCAATCTTCCTGACACCACTGGCTTCTCACCTTCTCACCCTGTCTCTCTTGTCACATTTTTTTTTATTGTGTCAAAATATACATAACATAAAATACATCACTTTAACCGTGTTTAGTCGTTTTGTGGTACAACCATCACCACCATTCATTTCCAGAACCTTTTCATCTTCCCAACGTGAAACTCTCTGCCTGTGAATCAGTCGTGCCTCCCACCACCCCTGACCGCCGTTCTTCCAGTCGCTGTGAACTTGACTGCTCCAGATACTTCGCAGCACTGGGATCCGGCAGCATTTGCTCTTTTGTGACTGGTTTATTTCATTTAGCATAATGCCTTCAGGGGTCATTCATGTAGAATTCCTTTCCTTTTTAAGGCTGAATAGTATTCCATTTTGTATAGAGTATATTTTATCTGTTTATCTGCCGATGGACATTTGGATTGTTTCCACCTTTAGCTATTTTGAATAATGTTGCTATAAACATTGGTGTGCAAATGTCTTTTTGAGCACGTTTTCTCTTTTACTATGGTAAAGATGAGAAAATGTTAGACTGAATCGGGTCTTCATTGTGGATTCTTCAGTAGCAGTGAAATGGACCGTGTTGTATGCATTTCTCCCCCTTGATAATGTGGTAAAAAAGCAAAACATAAAACTTACTGCTTTAACCATACTTAAGTGAACAATTCAGTAATGTTAAGTAAATTCTCGTCATTGCACCACAGCTACCTACAGTTTCATCTGGCAGCACTGTGGCTGCGTACTCCCTGCCCCAGCCCCTGGACACCACCGTTCTACTCTCTGTCTCTGTGGGTTTGATTCCTCTAGGGACCTCACATCAGTGGGATTATACAGTGTTTGTCCCTTTGTGACCGGCTTATTTCACTGGGCACGATGTCCTTCAGGTTCATTTATTGGGTAGCAGATGGCAGGTTTTCCTTCCTCAAGGCTGAGCAGCGTTCCCTTGTACCTGCCCTGTTTTGTTTGTCAGTCACCTGCCAGTGGACACTTGGGGTGCTTCCACTTCTTGGCCCTTGTGGATAATGCTGCAGTGCATATGAGTGTGCAAATATCACTTCGAGAATCAGAATTGCTAGACCATATGGTATTTAACGTTTAATTTTTTGAGAAACCCCCATACTGTTTGCCATAGCTGCTGTATCATTTTACATTCTCTCCAGCAGTGCCCAAGGTGTCCAATTTCTCCACAACCTCACCAACACTTGTTATTTTTCTATTTTAATGTTTGTTACGGTGGCCATCTTGATGTGTGTGAGGTGATAAATCATACTGATTTTGATTTGCAATGAAGTTTTCTTAAAGTAATTTTAAAGAACATATTAAAAGCAAACAGATGGACTGAGACAATAGTTATGTTTAGAATGGAGAGAAGCTTGGAAAACTGTGGGATTCCCAGACGAGTTGTTTTCTCTCCTCTGACAATTCCTCGTGTGCTTGGAAGTGTATGTGCCTGCTCTGGGGCTCTGTTGTCTCCGCCGTGGGGGTGGAGGTCGGCTTTGGCCTCCGTGGTGTGGCCTGGCCGACAGTCTGTCGCCCTCTCATCCTTTCAGAGTCCTGGGTGATTAGTAAGCATTTTCTCACAGCAAATGACTCAGAATGAAATGTAGCTCCAGATACAAAGTTATTTCAAAAAACAACGATGCCTCACTTTTCTTTTTTTTTTTAAGCAATTTCTATTACTATTTCTGTGTGGATTTAAAAATGCTAATGCTGATCTTAAGTCATTACGATCAGCATTATTGGTTCATTCATGAGCATTAACGAAGTACCCAGAACAGTTCTGTCCAGTAGAAATATAACACAAGCCATATATTTGATGTTACATATTTTCCCGTATCCTTGTTAAAAAACAGGAAGAAAAACGGGTGAAATTAATTTTAACAATGTATTTCATTGAACCTGATGCACCCAAAATATTGTCATAGTGTGTAATGAATATAAAAAATAGAGATAGTCTACTTTGTTTTTTCATCCTAAATCTTTGTAATCTGGTGCTAATGTTAAACTTACGACACTTCTCAATGTGGATTGGCCACATTTCAAGTGCTCAAGAGCCTCATGTTTCTAGTGGCCAGCTTATTAGACAGTGCAGACCTAGCATGTTTAGCCAAGGACATGTGAAGTCCAGAGAGGGTCAGCCCTCAGCTCTGCCTAGTGGGCAAGATACGCCAGTAAAGTGCTAATGGTGGTGTTGAGGGCTTGTGGAGGGAGATGTGCGCAGTGCTGCCTGTGCCCAGGGGAGGGGCTCCCTGACGTCGCTGGGTTGTTCTGCCACCGCCAGGCCTCATTCCTTTGAACTGGTCCCTGTGGGGAGGGCACTGAGCTGGTGTTTGGCTCAGGCCCCAGTTCATCCGACGCTAACTTCTTGCCTCCTGTATTGAGAGAGCTGCTGGCAAGTCTATATTTAATTCCAAGCTCTGCACTGTCCCTGGGTCTGTTTCAGCACCACAGCCTGACTGCTCTGCTCATTCCCACAGGCGGGATCCCTCGCCTCTCCTCCAGGCAGCGGGGCCAGGTTCAGCACCTCAGTCCTTGGAGCTACAGTGCCTAGGGGAAGGTTAGATGTGTGGTGCTCAGAGCAGGAAAGGAAGAAAACACTTTGATTTTTTTCTTTGTCTGAACACCCTTCCCCTCACCTCTGGGAAGCAACCCCAAGAGCTCTAGTTGTTAATGGAAAGGTCACTGTCCTTGGACAGGCTTCGCTGAATCCACCCTGTCCCTACGCTGACCACCCCTCATGCTGACCCCCTTCACGCCCAGGTTCCCAGGGAGCCGCAGCGGCACCTCTGCGGATGCTGTGGATGGGAGCTGTAGTCAGGCAAGCCCGCGCATCTCCCCGGCTCCCCACGTGGGGAAGGGTGGCCAAGACGTGTTTACGGAGAGCCAGCCGGGAAGCACAGGGAAGGGGGGGAGCTGTTTCCACTTATTCTCCCACCTCCTTTTGGCTTTCTCTTCTGGCATTGCCCAAGGCCAGAAAAGAGATGGGAATTTGGCAAAGTGAAAGTATATCATTGTATCTCCCTCCTAAGGAAGCCAGGCTGGACTTTTTTTCCACCCAGTTTACTTAACACTCAGAGACTCAAAATTCCTTTCCTACTGCTGATGTGGAAGAGGCTTGGGAATATGTTCCTTTGCAGGAGATGAGTGATATGGCAGAAAGACAAGGTCAGATGAGGCCAAGGGACGGGAGCCAAAGTCTTACCGAACTCTTGAGGCAGCCCTGTGACTGCCGGACAGGCTCTGCTGAGTGCTGAAGAAGAAGAGGAGGCCTTGGGGCCCCACACAGCCTAGATTCTTCTGTGATAGGTGCAGTCAAAGGAGATGGGGGGACCAAGGTGGGCAGGATGAGCCCGCCTTCCAAAGACCGTGCTGTGTGTTGACGTGGTAAAAGATGGAATGATTAATATTGCCGGCCTCCGCGAAGGCTGTGCCTCTGATACCACCCAGTCTCTCTTAGTCGTGCTTTCAACTCACACCATTAGCACAGATTTCTCTGGGACTCGCTTATACCGTCCACCCTTAGGAATCAGACCCACAGTGTACAGATTATGAGAATCTCAATGATTACCTAAACGAACAAAGAGGCCAAAGCAAAGTATTTCTTCTCCCAGGAAAGTGAAATAAATGAAGCAGAACAGCTCCTCATCTCATCCTTACCCCAAACTCACAAATCCGCCAAAACTCAGAGTTGGCTGTGTCGTGTACGTGAGCAGAAAGCATGTTTATCAACAAGAACTGTTAACATTAAGAAGTTAACTCCGGGGAATGAAAAGATTAAGACAATGGAAAAGGTGACATGTTTGAATGTCACACATGCATACTTATTTTGTACTGGAGGAATGAAAGGGAGTCAGGGTCGCTGCTATGACCTGTGGTCATACACATTTTGGTCCCCAAAATATTTTGCATTTTTCTTAGCTTTAGGAGGTGAGGTGAATGGCAGTTCGAACCCCTCCAGCAGGTCAGTGGGCCAGATTGGCAGCTAGCTGGGGTTATAACAGGCTGTGTGGTCAGGCCCCATGCGTGACAAGCCAGTGCAGCAAGACTGTGGGATACGGGTTTGAATCCTGGCTCCACCACTAATTAGCCCTGTGTGAGTTATTCAGCCTCTCTTAACCTCGTTAATTTTCTGTAAAGTTGGAGTTATAAATTTCAATTGATGGAGCTTACTCATATAAAGATGATTCATTTTTAAAGTGCTTAGTCCACCGTGCCTGGCAAATATTAAATTATGAGAAAATGTCAATTGCTATTGTGTGTAATACTGACACTGAAAATGCTGAGTTTAGCTGGCAATCTACAGCTGCCTTTGTCCAGGTCTACCAGTAGCAAGGCAATACGTTGTTTGGTTAACACTTGCTTGGCCTCTTTCAAAAATTCTTTAATTATGTGTTTTTTTCTTTGCAGCCTTGCAGGTGTGTGGTGTGTTGTATGGGAAAGGCCAGTAATTACCGCTTGCAGATGGAGTTGACCAGACAGTCTTTCCCATGGCAACTGAAAAATAGAAAAATAAAATAAAAAAGTTGGGGGTTACATAATTGCTGTCACTGGATTGGGAGGAATGTGGAGATCATGAATTTTTTTGTGGCTTTTGGTTTTCTTTTGGTCGAAGGTGTTGGGTGAAGATACAGAGGTCCTACTGAGTAACTGAACAGGATGCCGTTGCTTGCTTTGAAGTGAGTAAACTGGTCAAAAGTACAAGTGGGAGGGGAAGTTGAGGTTTAATGAAGGCGGGTCATTATTAATGTTTCCATGGTTTTAGCAGTTTAAAAGTTGGGAGTTTAAGTAAGGTTGTTGGTTGTGGGGAAAACAGGCCACAGACATCCAGACATGGTTCAAGTTCAGCTTCTTAGTCTTCATTTTAATCTGAAAATAGGGAGTCAAGGCTTTTGAATAACATAGCAAAAGGATTGCTTCATAATTTTAACAGTGAATGCTAATTACTGCATGTCCACAATGGCACAAGATCCAGAAGGCTACACCATTCTTCTCAAATCCCAATTATCCAAAGATTGCTTTCCTTAGGAGGAGAAAGAATATTATTACTTTGGAATACTAATTCTGCTTTCAAAAGGATTTATGTTAACTTTCCCAAAGCCTATGTGGAACTCAAAACATTAGCTTTCAATAAACAGGTGGTGTCTTTCCCCAGCATCCATAAAATGATCTTGAATCCATTCTCTTTATCTTGCTTGTATCAAGATTAACAAAGAAGGCATTATTTATTTGACTAGAAAATAGGATTGATTGTGCCATTGTGGATTTAGCTCTCGTGATTCTAGAACAGGGTTGGAAAAAACTGCTAGCCTCCACCTGCCTCTCTCACACCATGTGTGTTAAATGAAATCTGTTTTATTTCTAAAAAGTAGGTTATTTTTTCTTCCAAAGACCCAAGAGATATATAAAGCCAACTCTACATTTTTAGCAATAATTTTAGGGTAGAAAGAACATGGAGAATTGAAATCTATAAGCTAAAGCCCAATATTTAAAAACCTCTTCTACTCCTCAGCTCTTTAAACGTATGGTAAGCACAGGATGGAAGAGTGAGAGGCATAAGGTAAAAGTCAGTGCCCCCGGTCCGTGGTACCTGGAGTCAGGAGCTTGGGATTAGAAGCCAGCCTCTTCCAGTTTCCTAGTGAGCACGGGGATATTTCTGTAACTTCTCTTAGTTCTCCTTTCATCATTTGTCAAATGGAGATATTTACAGTATTTTTTGTGGTTGTTCTATTAGATCAGATGTGACATATGTGACAGTTTGCAATCTGTTGGACACTCTCTGTATCCTCTTTGTCTTACCTGATAGAAGGGAGGAGGCGGTGCCCACAATCAGTAGCCTGAGCAATTATTTTATATCATTCACCCTAAATTATCAAGAGTGGACTGTAAACCAACAATCTTCAATGCTTGACCTTCATCAGTGATCATTGCCCCAGGCCCAAAAGTTGCTATTGATAAGGCAAATATCAATAAAAGCAAGATTCATATTCATATCCATATCTTTTTGCTTCCCTTTTCCCATCCATGATGGCCAATTGGGGATAGTAACCTAGTTCTGACCTGGGAGATTAAAAGAAATTTTCTCTCTCTGTGTTTTTGGCAATCCTGTATCACCAGTTTCAGTCCTTATAAACTGTAGGAGCCAGGAATTTCTTTCTCCTCAATACTGGCCTCTTCTACACTGGTAGCCGAGTGAAGAAACTTTGGAAGTCTGGAGGGAGCAGTGGAACGGTGGCAAGTTCCTTCAGCTGGTGAGCTCAGGGCTTTTGCAATATCTCTGCTCCAAGTTTCTGTTCTACCTGGAACTTAGGTAAAGAAATCTGTCTCTACCTTCCATCACCCTTGCCTTATTCTAAGCTAGCAGGAATATCTCTTTTCGAATTGTGTTGGCTAACTTTTTTCCTCCATCACTTCACTGAAGAGTGGAGTGAACATCCTCTTGCTCTCTCATCTGGCTTTGGTTCAGAGCATTGGAGAGTCACCCTTTCAGAGTGTCATGCGGTGCACATGGCATCTCCCTGCAGGCTCCACGCTCCACTGCAACGGCCAGTGCCCTCAGCTCTCCTAGGGCGTGTTCCTAGCCTCACCCCAAGGACACAATCTGTGATACCAGAAATCTTTATGAATTCTGAACACAAGTTATGTATATCCAACCATGAGAAAGAAGAGAGTTAATAGTCTTATTAAAAATGCTAGATATCATATAAACATCCATTCCAGTAATGTAATAAAAAGAAATAGGAGTCAAGATTGGGAATCTAGTCTTGACTTGGCACTGAGTAGAATTGTAAAGGTGATAGAGTAACTTCATTTTTATGGATCTCATATCCAAATATAAAATTATTTTATATTTCAACTTATGAAATAAGATTTTAGACTGAATTATCATTAAGACTCCTCTCAGTGTTGTGATTCTAAGTTCAGTACTTGTGGTTATTGTTTATCTTATTAAGGATTACAGTGTTTGTATTTTACATTATCATTTCACATGTTATTCAAGATTGGTCATCGCCATGAACATGCTCAACCCTCAAAGCACACTGGAGATACAATAAAAAGTTTTCCACGACTCTCACTTGT
>VMDR010008556.1:0-36233 GCA_007922815.1 Macrotus californicus | reverse complement strand
TGAACATAGATACTAAAATCCTCAACAAAATATTAGCAAACTGGATCCAGCAATATATTGAAAAGATATACACCATGATCAAGTGGGATTTATTCCTGGGATGCAATATTGGTACAGTATCTGCAAATCAATTAATGTGATAAACACATAAACAAAATGAAGGATAGAAACCACATGATCCTATCAATAGGTACAGAAAGAGCATTTGATAAAATAAAGCAGTTGTTTGGAGCATCATACCATACACCAAGAAAGGTTGTGAGTTTGATCCCTGGTCAGGGCACATACCTAGGTTGCAGGTTAGATCCCCAGTAGGGGCACATACAGGAGGGAACTGATAGATGTTTCTCTTTCTCTCAAATCAATAAACATTTTCTTGTGTAAGGATTAAAATTTTTTTTTAAACATTCAGCACCCATTGATGATGATCACTCTCCCTAAAGTGGAAATGGAACATACTTCAACATAATAAGGCCATATATGACCAACCCACAGCCAACGTCATCCTCAACAGGCAAAAACTAAAATCATTTCCCTTCATATCAAAAACAAAACAGGGATGTCTGCTTTCTTAATATATGACCAGTCTTACTCAATATAGTACTGGAAATCCTAGCCACAGCAATCAAACAAGAAGAAGAAATAAAAGATAACCAAACTGGAAAGGAAAAGGTAAAACTCATTATTTGCAGATGACACGATGCTGTATATAGAGAACCCTAAAGATTCCACGAAAAAACTACTAGAACTGATAAGTGAATTCAGTAAAGTAGAATACAAAATACCCAGAAATTTGTTGGATTTCTATACACCAATAATGAACTATCAGAGAAACTAAGAACACGATCCCATTTAGAATTGTATCAAAAAAAACAAAAACAAAAAATACCTTGGAATAAACTTAACCAAGGATGTAAAAGACCTGTACTTGGAAAATTAAGACACTGAAGAAAGAAATTGAAGAAGATACAAATAAGGGGAAACGTATACCGTGTCATGGATAGGAAGAATTAATGTCATTAAAATGTCCACACTACCCAAAACAATCTATAGTGTGAGCACAATTCCTGTCAATACCGATTGTATATTTCACAGTAGAACAAATATTTTAAAAATTTATATAAAACCACAAAAGACCCCAATAGCCACATCAATAATGAGAAAAAAGGAAAAAGTTGGAGGAATCATAATACTTGATACCAAACTATACTACAAGGCCATAATAACCAAAACAGTATGTTACTGGCATAAAAACAGACATATAGACCAATAGAATAGAATAGAGTCCAGAAATAAATCCACACCTTATGGTCAATTAATATTTGACAAGGGAAGCAAGAACATGCAGTGGGGTGAAGATAGTCTATTCAATAAATGGTGTTGGAAAAAATGGACAGATACATGCAAAAAAAAAAAAAAACCCACAAAAAAACTAGATCACCTTCTTACACTATACACAAGAATAAACCCAAAATGGATTAAAAACAAATGATAGACTCAAAATTGTAAAGATTCTAGAAGAAAACATAGGCAGTAAAATCTTGGACATTTTTCATAGCAGTATTTTTTCTGTTGTATCTCCTTGGGCAAAGGAAACAAAAGAAAAAAATAAGCAAATTGGACTACATCAAACTAGAAAGTCTGCAAAGCAAAGGAAACCATCAACGAAATGGAAAGACAACCCACTGGAGGGGAGAACATTCACCAATGCTACATCTGATAAGGAGCAAATACCTAAAATTTGTAAAGAACTTACACAACCCAACACCAAAAGCAATCCAATTAAAAAATGGCCAAAGAACCTAAATAGTTCTCCAAAGAGGACATACAGGTGGCCAATGCACATATGAAAAGATGTCACTAATATGCTCAATGTCACTAATCATCAGAGAAATGCAAATTAAAAACACAAATGAAATATCACCTCACACCTGTCAGAATGGCTGTAATCAGTAAATCAACAAATGAGTGCTGGTGAGGTTGTGGAGAAAGGGGAATCCTCCTGCCCTGTTGTTGGGAATGCAGGCCGGGCCAGCCACTGTGGAAAGCAGTATGGAGGTATCTCAAAAAATTAAAAATGGAACTGCCTTATGACCCCGTGACTCCACCTCTGGGAATTTATCTGAAGAAACTTGGAACACTAATTTGAAAGAATGTATGCACCCCTAAGTTCATTGCAGTGTGATTTACAGTAGCCAAGATTTGGAAGCAGCCCAAGTGCCCATCAGTAGATAAGTGGATATAAAAACTGAGGTACGTTTACACAACAAAATACTACTCAGTGGTAAAAAAAAGAAGGAGATCTCTTGGATGGATCTGGAAATTATTATGCTAAGTGAAACAAGCCAATCAGAGAAAGACTAGTACCATATGATTTCACTTATATGTGGAATCTAATGAACAAAATAAACTAATAAAGTGGAGAGAGACTCATGGACACAGGCCAGACTGACAGCTGTCAGGGGGTCGGGGTGGGGGTAGGGGCTGGGTTATATGGATGAAAGGATTAAGCAAAGAAAAAAAAGACTCATGGATACAGACAACAGTATGGCGATTGACAGAGGGAAGGGGGTAGGGGAGGTAGAAGAAGATAAAGGGGGGTAAATGATGATGGAATGAGCCTTGACTTGGGGTAGTGAACACACAATACAATATACAGATGATATACTGTAGAATTGTGTGCCCAAAACCTATATAATTTTATTAACCAATGTCACCCCAATAAATTCAATTAAAAAATAAAACAAATGATTAACTGAGCCAATTGTTCATTTCCTCCTTATCCCTTGTGAGCCCAGTGATTCTAATCCAGAACTGAATAAATTACCAAAACTTGCTGAGAATTGTCTTTTGAAGCAATGTGCCAATATTGGAATTGCGTACATGTTTATAGTTGTGTCAAAGATTGCATTGTACTAAGAACGTAGCCAACGTTTAGTTGGTAGGAAACGTTTCTGATGTTCAGAGTTTACTCGTCATTATTGCTTTTACAAAGGAGCAATGATTGAATGTAGCCAAAAGCTGTATGTCTTGGCTCCAACTTCCTGTTGTTTTAGAAAGGATAAGACAGAAGATCTACTCATGATGTCATACTGCATACACATGCTGTCTCAAGTCTTTCAATTTTTTTCTGGCAATAATGTGTTGTTTCTAGCAAATTCCAGGGTACACAGTGATCAATAACTTTAAGTTAATTGATAATTGCAAAAAAAAGTGGTGACTAGCAAGACAGCATATATAGTTGACTCTGGAATAACATGGGTTGGAACTGAATGGATCCATCAATTGTAGATGTTTTTTTCCTGATTGTCTTTATAACATTTTCCTTAGTTTCTTTTATTGTAAGAATATAGTATATAATATATAAAACATACAAAATTTGTGTCAACTTTATGTTACCAGTAACATAAAGTTGTCAACAGTAGGCTATTAGTAGTTAAGTTTTTGGGGGAGTCAGAGTTCAATGTGGATATTTCACTGGGGAGGGTTAGGGTTAGCATTCCCAACCCCCACATTGTTCAAGGGGCAACTGTATTCCAAATGTAAAGTTTCTGTAAATCTGGCAACTTGCTAATCATAGAACAAAGATTCCTTTTACAGGACGGTTTTATAAACAGCAAGCTAGAATCTCTGTCCTTAGTGCTTACAGCACCTGCCATGTTCTCGGGAGAGTTATACCAGGGTGGCCTGCACGAGCGGGCGTGCTGTTCGGCCCGTGGGGAGGATTGAGCCCCGTCTCCTGTCTCTCTCGAGCTGGGCTGCTCTGCAGCAATGCCCAGAGCAGCAAGAGCCGCAAGGATGACTTTTTCCACAGGCCATATGTTTGACGTGAAATTCAGCTTTACGCCTAGAGAACAATTGTCTTTAAATTCTCCTCGGTGGCTCTCAGTACACTGTGTGCTTCTCAAAGGGCATAAACCATCTCCCTGAGAGTGAAGAGGCCTCTTTTCACAAGAGTGGCACTTAGAGAAAAACAAATTCTTTCATCTGTTTGAATACGGGAAAGAAGTCCTTATTAAGTTTCTCTCAATCTGAAGGTAAGTAGTTCTCCCTCACTTTCAAAGACGTTGTAGGACCTTTATTAGCTCAACAAGAAACCTGGAGCTGTCAACTAATCTTGTGGTATTATACAGAGAAATTGCCAGGTTATATAGCTCATTTAACTAGACCCCTTCCCAGGAAATATATGTGTGATGAAATAAATTCATTATTATCTTTTTGGTTAGCATGTATACAGGAGAATATTTCCAAGATTGAAAAGGCATATTTGCAAACTTCATATTCACATGATTCGGTGACTTAAATTCCAAGGATCACTTTTATATTTAAATATACAGGATGCTGTTATGTAGCTATGTTTTCCTTTTTATATTTCAAGAGGTTTTAGAATAGAAGTATGGACAGGTAATTGAAAACGAGTCAAAAATGGAGCTTCTGAACAATGGAGAAGTGCTCTGTGGATCGAATCATAGTTATTTGCTTTTCATTTATTTATCAGTCTGCCTGTCTGTGTGTTTATATAAAACTAAAAAGACTTTACACCTGTTAGGATAAAAGATATTGGCATGTCTCCATATGCTTTTCATTTCTGAAGTACAACTCGTGATTTAGAAGCACCCGGCAATCCAAAAACCAGCGCCACCAAATAAGGTATAGCATGGAACTCCCAGACATTGCACAACCTGGAGACCTTTAGGGTTTAGTTTTTGTTTCTGCCACTCAGCTTTGTATTGAGATATGTTTTGAAATGGAGATAAATGTGGTGAGGTTTTAGAAGGAAAATTGCCAGAATTTTTCTAAGTGTGTAATATAAGGAAATACTCATTGGTCATTCTAGATCCATTGTACCTAAAGGGCCAATGAGCCTTTGTTTCTTAACAAATACATTCTTAATTTGTGAAATCCAAAGGCTTATGCCTGCTAACTTTACATTGTCACACCACATCCGGGCTGCAAAGGTCTAGATGTGTCAGGACACCACGGACTGTTTCTGCCAACAGTCCCTTTCCGGTGACGCTGTTGTCCTCATTAGGAACAGCCAGTGTGGCATCAGTCACGGATGTTTTACCACGGCAAGTTCAAGGTGAGAAGGCCTCATTAGGAAGCTTTGTCTTAAGTAATGCCTCTAATGGGATGGAAAGTGTCTGAGACAATAAAGGCTTTTGGTTTCTGGGCAGGCAAAACTAAATTGAATTTGTGTCTTTCTGTTACATTTGAATGTATTTAGCCAGTTTGATTAATGGGGCTTTGTGGTTTTCTTTCCTACCTACTTTGTGTGTAGAGATATTGTAAAATGTTAAGCATGTTTGCTTTGAATTTTATCTCTTGCTCTCTTTTAGTTTTATATTTATCCTTTGAATAAAATGTAAACTGATTATTGAAGTTACTTTTACTTCTGCTATGTAGAAACCTAGGAACTGTCAGAAATCTTTGTAGGATTTCTATCTTATGTTCTTGGTTATAAACTTGGACCTACGTGTAGTTACTAAAGTTCAAAGCGTTTCTTTGTTTGAAAGGAAATTAATTTAGAAACTTCTTCATATATGTAGTCTCTAAATTTTTTATTAATTGATTTGAGAGAGAGAGAGAGACAGAGAGAGAGAGAGAGAGGAAGATAAGTATTGATTCGTTGTTCCCTTATTTATGCATTCATTGGTTGCTTCTTGTATGTGCCCTGACTAGGGATTGAACCTACAACCCTGGAGTATTGGGATGATGTTGCTCTCTAACCAACTGAGCTACCTGGCTAGGGCTGTAGTCTTTTTTTTTTTTTTTTTAATGCTTTAAGTGAAGTGGGAAAATATTCTATCCTCTAAATGCAGACTTGATTTTACTGACATAGTAGGGACTTTGAGTTGTTTTCTCAGCAGAGCTGGATTTGTGTAAGTTTGTTTGCCAATTCCTGGTTCTTCCTGTAATGAACACAGGAATGAAGGGCAATGACTGGAATTCCCCCGAACAGAGAAAAATGAGCTGACTTGCAGACCACATTGGTTTCTTCAACTTGATCTTCCAAAGTGTGATGTTCCTAAGTAAATGGTTTTCAGCTTTTTTGGGGGTGGGGGGATGCAGTATGCTGAAGCTAAGTAAGGGCAGCATTGGGAATGTTGACAGTCATCCTATGAGAAGATAAGGCTGATTTTAAATGTCATTATTTTTATAATTAAAGAATCTGTCGTGGCTTGGCTTGTGCCTGAATAAGATGCCTCAAAATTCGGATCATCATTTAAATGGATAATCCTTTCATAAAATGTGATGGCCAACTCTCATTTCTGCCCTCTCAGCTCGTGCTGTTCGGGTACACAGGTCATATGACAGGGACCTGAGGGCAAATGGATCTGCTTTAAGCCACTTACATACTTCTCAGTGCCTAAGCACAATGACTTTGCCATAATAGCAGCTCATAATATGCTTGCTGACCTAACTTATACTCCACATAGTTCTGTTTTCCTTCCTATTTTTTCTTTCAGTGCCTTTACTTACCGAGTTAGGGTTTGGTCAAGGAATCATAAATCACCACTGGCGTTTCAGTAGGAAAGGATTCCATATGGGGAATGGGGCTTACACAGCCGTTAGAAGGCCTGGAAAAGTGCAAGTCAGGGAGGCCACTGTGAAATGTGTCCATGTAGGAATTGCAAGGAGCTACTGTTGATGATCTCAGCTGCCAATAGCACGAGGCAGCGTGATTGTCAAAGATGCTTGGAAGCTACTGGAAAATCCCGTATTAGCTGCAGTTACCCCTGGAGAATACTTATTTCTACTTCTCTTTTACAAGCTTTGTACAAATGGCTCTCCTTGGTGAAATCTATTTGGATCTCTGTGAATAAGTACCCAGCAGAAGTGAGAACTTACAAGGGTATGGGTAGCACAGAATATTCAACAGACATTGTTCAGGGCAGTTTACCTTTGGAACACACAGCATTTACATTGACCCCTTTTATCCATATTTAAATTTCCAAAGAACAAAAAGAATATCATGATTCTGGCTGACACACAGCAACTATAAGTTTCACAAATTTAACCATTTCTATGTGATATTTATTCCTCTTCATTAATCCTAATCCCCCTTGTATAAAAATTTTATATAGTTTACCTGGCTGGTGTAGCTCAGTGGATTGAGTGTGGGCCTGTGAACCAAAGTGTCACTGGTTCAATTCCCAGTCAGGGCACATGCCTAGGTTGCCGTCCGGGTCCCCAGTAGGGGGTATGTGAAAGAGGCAACCACACATTGATATTTCTCTCTCTGTCTTTCTCCCTTACTTCCCTTCTCTTTAAAAATAAATAAATAAAATAAATTATTTAGCTTTATATGATTATTAACATTTTAATTATATTTTATAAGACTTTATTGTTTTATACAATGTTCATTTAAATTTATTCTTGGCTCACTTATCTTGGTTATTTCTTGCTTATTATGCCTTGGATCTGGTATCACTTCCTTTGGATTTCCTTGGGAGACAGGTTGTTGAAGGCACACTCTAAGTCTGCATGTCTGAATATGTCGATTTTCCTGGGTGTGGAATTCTAGGTGGGCAGTTATCTTCCTTCAGCCTATCATATTCTGGCTTTCGTTGTGGTCATTGAGATGTCAGACTATTTCTCTTAAAGCAATCTGTTATTCTCTGTGGTGATTTTTAGGATCCCTTCCGTGGTTTGGGTGGTCTGCAGCTTTGCCCTGTTTCTAAGTGTGAATTTCTTTTTATTTATCCTACTTGGGATTAATTGAACTTGACTTCATGGATTTTGCATTGAAAAATTCTCATCGAGTAACTCTTTGAATATTGTCACTTTCCCATTTAGTATCTCCTCTCCTCTGGTACCCTGATTAGACACATGTTAGAGCGTCTCAGTCCATCCTCCATGCCTTTTAGCCTCCCATGCATGTTGTCATCTTTTTTTGTCTCTGCATCATTCCCGATCATTTCTCCTACTCTGTCTTCAGGTTCACTAGTTTACTCTTAGCTCTGTCTAATTTGTTATTAAAGCAATTCTTTGAGGGTTTTATTTAAAAAAATAACTGTTGAGCAATACTTTATGTATCATAACCTTTATCCATTTTCATTGTACAGTTAAATACATTTTAGTGAGTTTAAAGAGTTGTGCAGTAATCATGTGTGTGTGTGTGTATACATATATATAATATACATATACATATACATATACATATATAATACATACATATATATTGCTTAGAAGTTCTTTTTGGTTAGTTTTCAACTTTGGTCACTATGTATTTTCTCTTTCTCAAAGCTATTTTCAACCTTGTCTTTGACTTCTTTGAACGTGTCAGAGTTATTTTTAAGTCCATGCCTGGTATTTCCAATATTTATTTTGCCTGTTGGTTCTGTCAGTGTTCACAGTGGGTGCCCTTTTCTTTGTGAGCTGTGTTCGTGTTGACTGAGTTTCTTGGAGGGTTACTTTTGGAATTCTTCGAGGCTGACGTTGAAGGTGTCTTCCTTCGGAGAGGATTTGAATTCATTTCTGTGAGGTGCTTAAGGCTCTGCCAGTCCAGAATTGCCTTCTACACTCGTGGTTTGAGATCTTGTGCCATCAGGTGATGTGAATTTGTGGCTTAAATTTGCATAACTCTAGCACCTAAAGGACCTGATTTGTATCTTGATCATTTGTTTCCAACAGAGTACAGTTTTACAAAAAGAGACTACCATGTCTTCCTTAGAGACATGTCTCCTTTTAGGCCTTGGTGAAGTAGCTCTTAAGTTTTAATGTACCTGAGGAGCCTATTAAAAAGTGCAGATTCTCAGGCCAATGGCAGAGACTATGATTCAGTGGGTGGGGTTGCAGCCCAATGATTTGCCTTTTTAATAACCACCAATGATGATCTGGAGATGGATGGTAGAGGTCCACACTTTAAGAGACATCATTTTTAGATCCCATGGTTTCCTTGGGTGCGCTGTGCAACCTCGGGCAAGACTGTGTGTGAGCCACGGCTCTCTGTCTCCCCGATGGGGAACACGTTCATTACAATGTTCAGTAATCATTTATCGCTTTATATTTCTGGGCCGACCTACTTAAATCTATTGATTGGACCATGGTGTAGGAGGGGGCGCCATGTGCCCCTGTAGATCCAAATCTGAGTGAAATAAGAGCAGAAGCACCTTGCATTTTATGGTACTGTAATCAATAATAAGAAATATATATTTGGTTTTTGTCCAGTTTCTGGCACAGAGCTCCTAAAACCCTGGGAACTTCCTAAGTGATGGGCATCATAAAGGCTTTTTTGTTATGGTAATGAGGCCAGTTTTGGATGGGTGAACCAGAAATGGTGAATGGGAAGTAGGTAAATGAGAAAGAAGGGAACATTTACTCTCTGTTAAATTAAGAATTTTAAAAACTTTAACAAGTAAGCAAAACTATAGCAAGTCAAGTGTTCAAAAGAGAGAGAGGAAAATCTCAAACTGACCACACTTAACTTTAACTCTGTTTGTTGCAACAACACTGTGTCTCTGCAGGTCTAGTTTCTCTGGTGTCTCAGGAAGAACATGTCAGGTAAAAGCCATACTTGATGCTCAGCCATAAATCTCATGTTTTATGTACTTGGGAGTAATAAGGTTCTTGACTCCAGTTCATTTTACTTCTTTCTTTTATATTGCTAATGCTCCTGTCCTTTTGGAAACTGGAATGTGGCAAATGTTCAGAGGTGGGAGAAGCTGTAGGAAAATAATCTGATGTCAATTTATTTTTCTCCTGGAGTACAGCAGTCCTTGCCCTGGTGCTTGGGCCCAGATCGCCTGCCTGGGGCGAGCGGGGCTGGCACTGCTGCATGCTTTAATGGTCTCTCTTGCAGGTGGATCAGGGACCCCAGCTTAGGTGTAAGTGGGGCCAGACATGTTTGGATGTGTCTGAATGGGTGGGCTGGGCCCCCCTGAAAGCCTGCTGGGATGAGGGCCTTAGCAGCCTCCTGCAGACTAGACAGAATGACTTTGACTTTAGTTCCTGGAGGGGATGGTGATCCTGAGAAGAGCCAGGCGCCACCACTTAGTCCAGCCCTTGGGTAGGTGGCAGGGGAATCTGTCACTCAAAATGTCAGTAAGATAAAGTAGGGAAGACACAAAGGGAGGCGAAGGGTTCTCAGCTTCGCCATCTCATCAAGTGCCCTGACTTCCGCAGAGGTTTGGAGGGTCCTGGGGACACCGCTGCAGAGAGAGGATTGATTCAGGGGCACATCTAAGTGCACCCTCTACACTACTCAGGAACATGTCCTAGAAGACAGGTGGGAGAACCCAGGTTGAATGTGGGTTCCTGCTGGTCATAGGTTGATGTAACTTCATTAGCCCCGATGGCTTGTGGGGCCCAAGGAAACTTGGGTCACATAAAGAAGGAAAAGCATACTGTAGTTGGCAAGCAGAATGACTCTTTGTGTGAGAAAGTGTGTGTGAGAAATGAGCTTCCATTTAGAACCTTTGGCAGTGGCTTTAGCTGGTTCCCTAGCACTTTAAAAATGATATTTTCTGAGCCTGGAAACCAAGCAGGCAGATCATGGAATTTTGGCTGAAGATCTTTGAAAAAAAAAAAATGTGGGCTAGCAGGGAAAAAGGAGGCGGGAATTTGGCTGGGAAGCCTTTCTGGACTGCAGAGCAAACCAAGTAGGGTTACCATGGCGATGCTTCTACTGTTTATATAAACAAAGGTTTTCCTGACAAACATACTTCATTTTTAATAATCCTCAATCCACAGGGGCCTCTTCTCTTTTTGTGTAGCTAGTTCATGCCAGTTGGACTTGGGTAGAATCTTATTATTGGAAGTGGTTGTTTTCAGGCACCCAATACACTTCAGAATTAAGTGTTAAGTACTGGTATCTTGAATTGCAAGGGTGAGGGGTGTTTAGTGATGGGAAGAGAGATTAATCTGCAATATGAAAACGTAAAACAGGCTTTTCCCAGATCTGAACTCTATCGGACCAGCCTATGCTGAACGTTCAGAAATAGACTGCCTTTTAATTTTTTTATCCTCACCCAAAGACATGGTCGTTGATTTTAGAGAGAAGGGAAGGGAGGGAGGGAGAGGGAGAGAAGCATCAATTGGTTGCCTCTTGTATGCGCTCTGACCAGGGATGAACATGCAACCTAGGCATGTGCCCTGACCGGAAATCAGACACATGACCTTCTGCTGTACGGGACATCGCGCCAACCAACCGAGCCACACTGGCCAGGGCTAGACTACCACTTTAATTCCGTTCACACACCTGACATAACTCACACTTCGTAACTCTTAAGGGCCCTACCAATCAACCACTCTTCATACAGCCACTGCCTGAGAAGTTGCCCTCCCGTGAGCCTGATTCTGATCATTTGTGAATTCTTAACAAGCTCCTGTATTGTAAGAGGACTCGTGGTTATGAGTAATGAAAAACTACTCTCTTGAACCAAAGCACAAAAGGGGACTTACTGGATTATGTAACTGGAAATGCAGGGGTAGCCTCAGGAATTGCTGGACCCAGCTTAGAGGTTTATATTTCCAGAGGGTCCCAGGTCCTGCCATGACATTAAGGAACTGAAAGAATGCTTTCAGGCACCCTTTGCCTAGGAACCTGGAGCTATCAGTGACCTCCACAAGCTGGGGTAAAGCTCTTTGCAGTTTTCTGCCTCCTGAACATCTGAACACAGGTCTCTAGACCTGCCCAGAGGCTCAGAGCAGCCTCTGGCAGGCGGGTGGGGAGTGTCTCTTCAGTTGTCCCATCTCTGCCCTCTGGGGTCTCCAAAGCCAGCAGGGAGTACCGAGGGTCTGTACTGGCTGTGACCAGACTTCTCTACTGATGCCCGTCCAGGGTTTCCCTAATGCATAAACTGGTTCTTTTCCAAGGGTGCCAGAATTACATGATGTGTGTATGCATGGCCCTAGGGCCCCAAGACTCCAGTGACCCAGACCAACCCCGAGTGATGTCCCCGGCTACTTCTAGGAGCAGCCAGCTGGGTTAATCCATTGGCTTTATTGCCCCAGCTTCAGGACCCCTCAGAACTCCAGTACCTTGGTGTCTGCCACCACCCCGAATCCACAGGCATTTCTGAAGGTCCTCAGGAGTTTTGCTCTGTGTTTTGGGAACAAATCCATTCATGTCTTCTGCCAGGTCTGGGTTGGGCCCTCTCCTGGGGGCCATGCCTGGTCTGCACACGCTCGTGTCTGATCACCCCAAAGCTGCAGACGCTTGAGAAACTACAGGGCTCAGCTCCTGGAGTGGGTGACGCTGTGACAACATGCCTTGGTGTGCACGCTCTCTTCCTTTGCTCCACTGCCTCTTTTCAAGTTTTCTTTCCTCCCAGACCCCCTCCTTCCCGTCCTCCTCCATGAATACCACAGGTCCTACCTTTCCAGGCCTCTCTACTCATCACTTGCTATTTTAACAGGTACAGCAAGACCTCCAGGGTCACAGCTGGTTGGGCTGGGATCCAGATGTCTTCATTCTCTGCTTTTTTCCTTTTTAACCAATTAAAATTTTTGCTGTCTGGGAGAAATCTGAGAGTACTGTTTGTATAAAATGTTAAAAGTGTCACCTTGCAAACAGGGGTTTAATTTTTTTTTAAGTGAGGAGGAGACAGGAGACCTCTCCTCCCTTTGTTTTTATTT
The DNA here is from genome assembly GCA_007922815.1 of Macrotus californicus. Lineage (NCBI taxonomy): Eukaryota > Metazoa > Chordata > Mammalia > Chiroptera > Phyllostomidae > Macrotus > Macrotus californicus. The sequence goes on along the minus strand of VMDR010008556.1, from coordinate 23,651 downwards.
TTTTTACAGAGAGGGGGAAAGAGGGAGAGACATCGATGTGAGAGACAAACACTGATTGGTTGCCTCTCCCATGCCGGCAGCTGGGGACCAGCCTGCAACCAAGCATGTGTCCCAACCAGGAATTGAACTGGCGACCTTTCAGTTTGTGGGACAACGCCCAACCGACTGAGCCATGCCAGCCAGGGCAGGGGTTTTAGTTTTGAGGAATCTAATTTGCAAAACTTGGGGAAGGCGGTGGACTAATACTGACAGCAGCTGCTTGCACCACAGCCCCCAGGAAGGACCGCATCTGAAGAGGGCACCAACTTGCTCTAAGAACTGTCAGAGGTAAAGGACAACTTGGACTGAGGCGGGGCTCAAGGGGTCAGAGTAGTGGAGCCTTGTGCATGAGGGCTAAGACAGGAGCTATATTGGAGCCCAGGACTGAGAGTATTGGGGAAAGAGAGCCAAGGACAGAGCAGGGGCCATCTTATCAAGAGAAAATGGTGAGTGCTGCAGAGTGGCCCAGACTCCCTGGGATATGTTGAATTAATTGCTTGGAACTTATAGGGGTTCATAGTACCCACATTCCTGTAGGCGGGGCTGAACCACAAAAGTGTCACTCTGTGCTATTATTGTGTCCCTCTTGTACCACCCCAAGGTGGGGTGACCGAGAGGAAGCAACCAAATTATTACAGAATAAAATGTCTCGCGGAAAACGAATGGTGCCAAGGATTGAAACACTTGCTGTGACGGGAAGAGGCCACCAGGGGGCAGTGCCGCCCTAGCCTGTCCGTCCAAATGGGCAAAATCCCGCGGGAGTCGGAAGAAGACAAGTAGCCGCTGGGCAAGACCTTTATTCCCCACCCGCCCTCCCTTCTTTATTCTCTGCGGGCGTCGTTGCCCCAGGAGGCTGGGGGTGGTGGCGTGTTCATATCCGCGTCTAGAGCAGAACTGAAGAGCCACCATGGACTCAAACAAGCTGCTCCCCCAAACCCAGTGACGACGAGCTGGCCACCTTAGGCCATTCTCCACCAGGGCCACTGCTCGTGGGGCAAGACGTAGGCATTAAGTGGGACCTAAAATTCAGCACCCAGGAGCATCTCACGCTGTGACCCAGAGGCACTGGGCGGGCTGCCTCCGAGCCCTTCTCCCTGCCCGTGCTCTCCAGCACCTCGGCCTTCCCTCCCTCTTCCAAAGATATGTGGTGCACAGCCAGGGTGCTTCAGGCACCTTTCTAGGCCCTGAGGGTACTGGCCGTTCTGGAACTTGGATTCTGAGAGGGGTGGAGGTTTCGCGCAGCAACTGCCACCTGACCGCCACCTCCACTTGTTCCTGGAGCCTCAGACGCAACCAGCCAGGCGGAAGATGCTGCAGTCGACTCACACCTGCGTTTGGAAGGACGCGTGACAAAAGACCTTGTCACCCCTTTTTGTCTCCTGCCCCTCCCCGGGAAAGAAGCTGTAGGGGCGCACAGTGACCACACGGGGGCGCGTGGAAACACCAAAGGGGTGGTGATCGCAAGGACCAAACTACTTTTCTGGGGCTACAATATTTCACAGTGGCAGGGCAAACTACCTCGGCTACCTCTCCCCAGCCTTGCTCAGAAAATTCCCAAGAGTGCTCTGAACACTCTTCAGAGATAAATATTCACCTGCAATATGCGGCCATCTGACTTCCGCCTAGGGTCAAAGCAGGAGTAAATGAGCTGGTGTGTGTAGGGCCATTTGCTCTAGACTGAAAACTGAGTTTCCTTGCATCCTTTAGATTTCTGTGCTTTTTCTGCCTCCTTAACTGGGTCCAGGAAATGGGTTGTTGCCTGGGAGAGCTGGGCCCGGAGTCCTGGCTTCTGGTTTAGGTGTTAGGTATTGGACTTCTGCAGCAGAGAACCCTCCTATAGTTGTGCAAAGCCTCCTGCCCTCTCTTTTTCCTGCTTTTTGGTGGCTAGAGATCCTCTTGTGCCCAGCGTTTCAGATCCCCGCTGAGCTGGTTTGAGAAGACAGCTCCGCCAGGAGTCTGCATGTCTGACGTTTGATTGCGAAACACAGCTTTCCAGGCTTCGTTGCTCCAGTGCTGGAAGTGAGAAAGTGGACCTATCTGTAATTATCTTTCTCCTTGAAAATTTGTTCTCCCACCTCTTCACTTTTTGGCTGCTACTCGTTTCTGGCGCAGCGAATATAGCTGAGGTCAGCGAGGCGGGGATATTTCTCAGTCTACAGCAGAGTGAGGACCAGAAACGAACGTTGGTGTCCCAAGGTAAGTGTGTTGTCTGCCTCAGGGTCCAGGCTGGGCTGTGACCAGGGCACGTTTGTCTCTGGCTGTAGCGAAAAGAGGAGAAGAATTTTTGCCTTGGAAGTTGGATCTGGTTATTCAAAACAAGTCTGAATTTCTGGGTCCCACTTAGTGCCTGCTTCTTGCTCCGTGAGCAGTGGCCCTGGTGGAGAACGGCCTGAGGTGGCCAGCCCGTTGCCATGGGGTTTGAGGGGGCTAGCGTGTTTGAGGTCTGGTGGAGAGCTCATCGGAAAGGACCTGGGTGAGGAGAGCGGGGCCAGGAGTACCAGCCACACCCAACTGTGGCTACACGTGGGTCCCCGTGCCTCAGCCTTGATCCCCAAAATGCCCGCGTGGCTTGCCATTGTTTGAGCAGTCCGTGTGGTTCCCAGCAGTCACCTGCTGGTGTAAACCCACATTCGCTTAACTTCACAGCCCACTGCAGGCAGGGCCCGCACCTGCCCCAGGTGCCTCAACTCTCTCGAGCCCTGCTCAGTGTGCTGTCGAAGAAGAGCCAGTCATGTGTGTCCTGGTTTTGACCTTCGTGCCATGTCAGCTCGTGGCCGCCCTGCCCGGGAAAAGGGACACTGCTCTCCTGTCTGCTATTCCATGCAAAGGGGTGGGTAAGCTTTTTCTCATAATGTCCCACATGCAGCTGAGATCAGGCCGCCCTTTTGAACAGGACTGTGCTGGGGGCTTGGACAAGCAGAGGGCAGTGATTTGCAGAGGGTCCTGCCTGTCCACCCACCACATATGGTGGCTCTTAGGGCCACAGGCCTGTCTTTGAGAGCACGGGTCTCTGGCAGAGTTCTAACTGCCATCACCTGCCCCCCCCAGAGGAGTCTCTGTTTACCTTTCCTGCACTCTGCCTTCAAGCCGGAGAGACAGGGTGGAGACTTCTCTTCACCTTTGCGACAGACTTTACTTTGTCCCCAGGCCCAGAGAGAAGAGGAAATGCCTTTTGCCCACAGCCGGGGCTCAGATCCTGTCGTTTCCTGTGCGGGGACTTGCCTTGCCTAGGACATCTGAAGGGGGGGGGGTGTCATCTACTTCCCAGGAGGGTGAGCAGCCCCAGCGGCAGGGCAGCCCTTCCCTCTGGCCGGCAGGATGGGTGTCGCGGAGCCACAGCGCACAGGCTGCATGCTGGCGCTTGCTGGTGCACGGAGGGTGCGGAGCGTCAGCCCCCAGCATCAGGCCAGGCTCCTGTCTGCCCAGCGGGTGCACGTTCGGGTTCCTAGTGACCAAGCAGGTCCATGCGGGGATCACGTGGGGGCGTTTGCTGCGCTGAAGGTGGTGTTCTTAGAAAAGGGCGAATCTGCCTTGGGGTGGGTTTAAGTATTCACTCCTCGTTACAGAAGCGAGCTGCTTGGAGCCTTGGAGTGTCGCTCTTCCTTCCCCTCAAACCTCCTGCCTACCACCTGCCCTCCGTTCTTGGCAGCTGCCCTGACTTGGGGAGAAAACGGAACCAGCGGCGTGCCTCCCCCAGCTCCCGTCAACTTCTCGCGGGTGGAAGTGGTCGCCCCCGGCCCCTCCCCCTCTCCTCCTGTCACGCTGGAGAAGGCTCGCACTCGGCCCTCCGCCCAACCTGGCTGTCCCCTACTCGGGTTGGTGGCTGTGGAAGGCAGCCTCTAAAAAGACTCTGGTTCCATCTTGCTGGGCCTCTCTTGCTTCTTCACTTGCTTGTTCTGCGGGAAGCTGGCCGCCACGTTGTGAGCTGCCCTACAGGAGGCCCACGAAGCAAGGAACTGATGTCTTCCGTGGGAACAGCTTGTGAGGAACTGAATCCTGCCAAGAACACCGGGAGTGAGCTTGGAAGTGAGCCCTCCCTCACTTGAGTCTTCAGATGAGCCCACAGCCCCAGCCAGTACCTTGTGGGCAACCAACCTCATGGGAAACCCTGAGCCAGAAGACCCGGCCAAGCCCATCCAGATTCCCGACTCACAGGCACTGTGAAATGATAAATGTTTATTGTTTTAATCTGCTAAATTTTGAAGTAATTAGGCAGCTATAGAGAGCTAAAACAAGGGCTCTCAGACTTGTCAATTTCTCAGCCCTGAACACTTTGGAAAAATCCCTGGATTCACATAAGGTTGCCACATTTTCATTTTATAAAATAGTTCTTGAAAAATGATAACCCATTTTCACTCTCATTATTTTTATAAAAGAAGGAACATTTTTTCATTTTAATTATTTTTTAATGACAGTATTATTTACATAAAATACAATTCATCTGTTTTAAATTTGAAGAATTTTGATAATTCTAAATAATTGTGTACTCATTTCCATAACCAAGATGTGGAATGACTTCCTCATCCTGAAAACTTTCTTATGCTTCTTCGCACTCAACTCCCCCCTCACCTGGGCCCCATGCAGCCTTGAGCACCTTCTGTCTGCTTCAGAGGAAGTACATTTGAACATAAAAATACTTAGGAAGGATGTGATCTCAAAATAAAAGGCAACCTTTAAACTGAACACGTTTAAATTCATAACCCTAAGTCTATGTATACACACCCTTATTTAACTCCTAGACTGATGGCTTTTCAGCCCCGCTCTTCTGCCCCAGGTGCACCCAGGTGTATTAAGTGGGTTTGCTTGATAAAGATCCTCTGGCACATTGTGTCTTATTTCGGATATGTGCACAGAAAAGGGTCCACATGCTAAACCTTAATGGTTCAAGGGAGGCCTGCATGGTGGACCTCCCATCCCAGAGACCAAAGCAACCACATATAAAAATCGCTAAGGAAAGGTGGTCACGGCAGGGAGTCATGTTTTAGGCCTGTAGCTTCCTTGACAAAAGCCGCACTTTAACTTGGACATTGTCTGTTGTCTTGGTGCATCTATGATAACATGCCTTTGAAATGGCAGAGTGATATTTTTCCAGACCCCTTGAAGGCACAACTGCCTCACCAGAGCACAAGACGACATTGCTGTCTCGTTGCCCAGTTGCCATTTCTGTGTGCTGGAAATGGAAACTGTCCCGCACCCACCAATGTAAAAAAGCACCCGTCCCTCCAGCCTCAGAGATTTCCACGCTTTGCTTTCTCTTGCCTCCCTAATGTACCACCGAGGAGTTTCATGTAACTCCCTTACATTCCTTCCTTTGATTCTAGAGCATTAAACAAGCTGCAGATCTGCTGTTCTCCGGAGCAGTATTTCAATCCGTTGAGATATTGTTTCCCAGCAATTGTCTGTTTGGCTCACATAAACTCGCACAAGACTTTTGTCTTAGGTGAAAATTCTTTTGTCAGCAGATAGGAGAGTGTTTGCTCCCTCACATCCTGGTCCAAAGGTAGGTAAGATGTGTGGACGGGTAGAGGGCTCCGTTCTGCGAGGTCGTCCAGGAACCCAGGTTGGTGAGCTGCATCCTTCTCTGGGTCCGAAGTAGCTGCTATGACTTCCCAGCAGGAAGGGAGAGAATGTGTCCGTAGCAAGTGTCTAGGAGGAGATAATTGAGAAATCTCACACCTAACTTTTGCTGAGGCAGCACTGGCTCAAATATGTCATGGGACTAAACTGCAGTGTGGGGGAGGGGCTGGGAAACAGACCGTATCCAGGTGACCAAAGGCCCAGTTACAGCTGGAGGATTCTGTTATTTACCGAAACGGGGAGACAGCATGATGCCCTCTCTTCTAAAATGTTAACCTCTCCCTCTCTTCTGCTTCCAGCCACCAGCTTTTCAAGGGTTTCTCATCTTTAGAGTTCCAATCTCCTTATTAGTGTTGAATCTTTTCCACTTCTCTCAGACTCCCTCTCCTTCTTCAGTTTCATTCACTCCTCAACCTAAGCAATGTGGTTCTCCCCCAGCACTGCTCTGAGACCCGTGCTCTTGTTTTTATTGAATTCATGCTTTTCAGTGCTTTCTGTTCCTGGACTAAAGGGGTGGTGTGTTTGTCTGCGTGCATCAAAGCCCAATCAGACGCAAAGAGGAGTTTGCAGCCGAGAAAGTAGGGATTTATTAGTTGAGGAAATGGTGCCAAGCCTGAAGTCACAGGTAAGCTAGTGCTCATAAACCTGGCTCCTGGATAGCTCCCAGGGGATTGGTTATCAAGGGGGAAAGTCATTAATCGTGGTGGATAAAGGAGTTGGGGTTGTGGGCTCTGCTGATTGGTTGGGGCTGGGGCGGGGCATAGTTGACTATTGTATTGGTCCCGAAGTCAGCCATGGTGGTGTTCTGTCTGGTTTCCTGAGCGCTCGGTCAGTAGGGCCTGTCTGCCTTTGTGGGCCTGGGGGCTGAAACACAACTGAAGTCCAGATGTTGTCTTCAGCTTGACCGAAACTGTCTCTGTGGTCAACAGACCTGAAGCTTTGTTCTTGAGGCAGTTTAATGCTGATGAGAATCTGATGTCCTAAAGGCTCCATGATTAAGGAAGGGAGTAGATGGATAGAAAGGAGAAAGGGGTCATGTTAAAGAAATGGAGCTTCTACATGGTTACATTCCCACACTGGGTGTTTCTTCAGCTTCTAGTGCATTGATGTCCTCTCTTGAATGCTGTCTTCCCCTCATTCATTTGCTGCCATAACTTCATGTTTTCCCCATTCATTTAGTCATTCCTAGTCAACCCCTGAATGATTCCTCTGCTGCCTCCTATAATCTCTCAGCATTTTCCAGGATGGACTCTCTCTTCTCTACACACTCACCTGAGCAGACCCGTTCCTACGATAAGTCAGTTAGGCTGCGTGCAACAGAAACCCAACAGACGGTGGCTGATGTAGGCAAGAGGCTCATCTTTCTCATGAAACAGAGTTTGGGGGCAGGCTGTCCGTCCAGGGTTGACTGGGCTCCTCTGCCAGCATTAGCGTGTGGCTCTTTCCCCTAGGGTACGCGATGGCTGCCACACCTGCAGGCACCACATTCCAGGCAGGAAGGGAATGGAAAGATGCTGACTAAGACTTTCAGTTCATAAAAGCTATCTCAAGAGTCCCCCCTGCACCCAGCACTCCTACTTCAGGTAAGGTCCCACGTCCTCCCCTAGCTACAAGAGTGTCACGGGAAGCGAGTAATCTAGCTGGGCACAAGCAGACCTGAACACAACTGGGAGTATTAATAAGAAAGAAGATGAATGCTGGATGGGAAAGCAGCAGCAGGGACCACCCATGATGTTAGCACCCACCTATCTGCTGACAATTCAAAAACCCATGTCTTCTCCACAATTGACCAATAAGCACATGCAACAATCCCAAGCACCACTAATCATCAGGGAAATGCAAAGTAAACCACAATGCGATACCACCTCACACCCAGGAGGATGACTATGATGAAAACAAATAACCAAAAAGTAGTGTTGGTGAGGATGTGCAGAAACTGGAACACCTGTGCACTGCTGGTGGAAATGTAAAATGGTGCAGCTGTTGTGGAAAAGAGTATGGCAGTTCCTTAAAAAATTAAACATGGCATTGCCACATGATTCAGCAATTCCATGTCTAGGTACACACCCAGAGGAATCGAAAACAGTGGCTCAGGTGGATATTTGCACACCCATGTTCATAGCAGCATCATTCACATTAGCCAAAAAGGATGGAAGCAACACCAATATCCATTGACAAACAAATGAATAAACAAAATGTGGTATAGGTGTAAATGGAATAGAAGCAAATATTAAAAAGGAATGAAATTCTGAGACATGCTGCAATGTCAATACACCTTGAAGACATGATGCTGAGTGAAAGAAGCCAGACACAAAAGGACAATACTTTATGATTCTACTTATATGAGGATCCCAGAGTAGGAATTTATAAAGATGGGAAGTGGAATTGATGTGGCCAAGGGCTGGGGGAGGGGCAGTTACTGTTTAACGGGTCCGGAGTTTCAGCTTTGCAGGATAAAGAGAGTTCTGGGGATGAACAGGTGTAGGTGATGGTTGTACAACAATGTGAATCTATTTAATGCTACTGACCGTCTCGAAGTGGTTAACATGCTGAACTTTGTGTTATGTATATCTTACCAGAATACAAAAATCTGTATCTTCAGTTTTGAGCACCCATGATTTCAAGACCTAGGGATTCAGGTGCTGAACATTTTAATTTGGCTATGTCATCTCCAACATGCTAAGCTCAGAAATAAACTCAGGAAGTTCCACACCGGGCTCTACGTGTTAGTCCTCTAAGATCGCATTCACAAGCTTAGTCACTGGCCAGCAAAGCTTCCCATGGCGCCAGGGCAGGAGGTTCTGGAGCCTCTCCAGCCTCAGCCCCAGGCCAGGCAATCAGCCTCTTTAAAACCCTTGGCTCCTGCAGGCCAGTCCAGATCACCTCCCCTTCAGCAAGCAAGCAAGGAAACAAACAACTTCCCCTTGCCTCCTGGTGAGATCCTCTCTGGGGCCTTGTTGTCTTTTCCTGATTGAATCTTCAGTGAATACCACCCTGCCCATGTTGCCAGGTTTGGGATAAGTGCCTAGGCTTGCCTTTGGCACACAGCACTGCCCTTTTCCAGAACACTGAGTGTCCCAAAATCTCAGAGAAAGGACAGCTTTGTCAACCCTCCCAATGTTTCACGTGCTCGTGCCTCAGGACCAGGGGCCTACCTGGGCTGTGATGGATCAGCCACCTGGTCAGTGTTCATGTCCACACCTGTTGTTAAATATGTTGAATGATACCCCTGCCTAAGACTGTGGGAGCCTACTCTCTGCAATCTGGTGGTCCCCTAACACCCATGAGAAGACAATCTCCAAAGGGCCATACAGAGTCTGCCTACGTATGAAAGAGACTGGAAGAAGGTAAAAATTTCTGCTTCACTCAGCACTTCTGCACATACAAATTCAAGTAATTCTCAAGAATAACAATCTGAACACTGCGTACTATACTCATTGGGAGACATGCTAATTAGCAGTGAAGATGGAGGAAAAGATTTAGATTTGGGGGACATTTGTGATTCAGGTGCTGAACATTTTAATTTGGCTGTGTCATCTCCAACACACTAAGCTCAGAACTGAAATCAGGAAGTTCCACACCGGGCTCTACATGTTAGTCCTTTAAGATTGCCTTCTCAGGTGTATCAGTCATGGGCATAGGCTCACGCACACAGAGGATCTGATTTATTACCCCCGAGAACCTGAATGGAGAGTGTATTTGTTGTCTATTGCTGGGTGTCAGGGAACGGCTTGACCAAGTCTTAAAATTTAGTGGTTCACAACAACGATATTTATTATTTCACAGTTTCTGTGGGTCTGGATTGGCTTTGCCTCTTGGGCTCAGGATCTCACAAGCTGCAGTCAAGGTCTCAGCAGGGACCCAGTCATCTTAGGCTCAGCTGGGCAGCCTCCTCTTCCAAGTGCACCGGGTCGTGGCTCGCAGGCCTTGGCTCGTCCATGGCTGTTGGCCAGGGGCCACCCTCAGGTCCCACCCTCAGGTCCCTGCCACGTGGACCTCTCTGCAGGTGGTTCACGACGCGGCAGCTGGCTTCATCAGAGCACTCGCTCTGGAGCAGCGATGTTCAACCTTTTTCATTTCATGGCACACGTAATTACTAAAATTCTGCAGCACAACAAAACATATATTTTTTTGCCAATCTGACCCCCAAAAATGGTATAATTTTGATTGATTTACAAAAAAAGAATAATGATAATAGTAATTATCCTTTTTTGCTCCAAAGTGGCTTTTTAAAAAATCTTTTTGAAAAAATGTATTTATGATACTTTGTAATATAAAATAATACTTAAAATTATTTAAAACAGTTTTATTTATTTTCCTCTACTTGCATTTACTATTTAACGAATTATCTGAACTTGATGCTGTTTTAGAATGTCTTTTGTGCGAAGTCGAAATTTGGACAGTCATCCTCTTAAATCTTCCAGGGTTTCTAGCTGTGATCTATCTTTGTCCTTAATATTATTCATTGCAGAAAAGCTTGATTTGCACAAATGTGCTGTGGAGAAAGGAAGCAGTGCCTCTTTTTGTAACCCTGGGAAATTCACTTTTAAGAGATAACCAAAGCGAAGTAGTGTCTGTTCTTGAATGTTTATCTCTGGTAACTCACCCTCTACTGTAATCTTTAAGTTTGACAACTGGCACTGAAGACAAATGGTCTCTTATCCAACCCAAAGATGGCAACTCAGGTGAGAGGAAATATTTTTCAATATTTCTACTAAGTAATCTTGAAGTCGGTAAAATTAAACCTGCAGCATTTCCGTCCAGTTTGCACCTTCTTGTTCGGTCCCACATCTCTATTGCGTTTTCTCTTCTGATTCTTTCCTCCCAAAGTATTCGTTTTTCTTTGAAATCATTAATTTTGTCAGTACAAGTAAGAATATTTCTACCATCTCTTTGCATACTTTTATTAAGTATGTTCAAAGACTGAAATAAATCAGCAAGAAATGCAACCTTATTGCACCAAAGCTCGTCACTGAGAAAATCAGCTAACGCAGATTGTTGAGATGTCAAAAAACTTAGAACTTCCTCTTTTAGCTCGTAAAATCTCGGTAGATCTCAGCCATGAGACAACCACCTAAGTTCTGTGATAACACCTGCGTGTGAGTTGCCTCCAGTGAGGAACACGGTGCTGCAGACAGTCTGGGCTGCAGCAGCTTGCCAGCTGTGACAGTCTCATCTAGTAAATAATTTTTTCAGGTGCCAGCGGTTTTGACACTAGTACTTCTCTGTGGAGAAAACAAGGAGTAAAAATAATTCCAGGATTCTGTTTTTGAGCCATTGTAACAAATCCTGTTACACTTACTGACATAGAGTGGGCACCTTCTGCACAAATACCGATGCAGGATTTCTCAAGACAAGTTGTGACAACGTAAGTAATCATCAACAACATCACAAATATCTTGGTCCCCCGTTGTTTCTGGGAGTGGTCGACAAAATGGAAGCTGCTCTATAATCTTTCTTCGTAAATAAATCTGCTGAGTGCTAGGAGTTGAGCCTGGCAGTGACATCGGTCGATTCACCCAGTTGAATGGCAGACATTACTTCTTTAACGTGAGATGTCACTTGCAATTCAACATGTTGGGACAGATCCTGAGCATGTTGACAAATGGTGTCATCTGACATTGGAATTTTCTAAACCTCCTTTTCCTATTCTTTGCCAAACATGATTTTTACAATTTTATGGTGTGCTGGTAAAATGACATATTCTGTAATTGTGTGAGAATTCATTTTTTTTTTGGCAGCAATGTGGGCAATTGCATAACTTGCTTCTAAGCTTTTTCTGATACCATTGCAATTTCAGTCCATCTTTTTGCTGGATTCGTCTTATCCAGTACAAGTCTTTTAAAACATTCAACCAGCCTTTGCACAAGCGAGAATGTTTAGATTACAAATGTCTTTTTAATTTACTTGGAACCATAGCTTGGTTTGCTAATTCTTCACCACAAACTACCCTTCTGGGACATGGTGGCTTTTCTCACTGGATAGAAAGCTGAATGACAGGTAATACTCATGGTGGCGGTGAACAATAGTTTTTAATTCAGCGTTAGAAAAACCAGTTCCAGTGAAGGCAGTAGATGAGGCGTCAGCTGCTGATGTGTTGAGCAAAGCAGCACTTGATGTACTAGCATCACTTTCTTTGCTGTCTTCTGAGTTTCTTTCTTTTTTTTTCTTTTGGTGGGAATTTATTTTAAAATATATTTTATTGATTATGCTATTACAGTTGTCTTGTTTCTTCCTTTCCTTTATTCCCTTCCACCCTGCACCACCCCCTCCCACCAGCATTCCCCCACCTTAGTTCGTGTCCATGGGTCGTACATATAAGTTCTTTAGCTTCTCCATTTCCTATACTATTCTTAACTACCCCCTGTTTATTTTGTACCTGCCATTTATGCTTCTTATTCCCTGTACCTTTTCCCTTATTCTCCCCCCCACCTCTCCCTGCTGTAACCCTCCATGTGATCTCCATTTCTATGATTCTGTTCCTGTTCTAGTTGTTTGCTTAGTTCATTTTTGTTCTTGTTTTTTGTTTTAGGTTCAGTTGTTGATAGTTGTGAGTTTGTTGTCATTTTACTGTTCATAGTTTTTATCACCTTCCATTATTTAGATAAGTCCCTTCAACATTTCATATCATAAGGGTTTGGTGATGATGAACTCCTTTAACTTGACCTTATCTGGGAAGCACTTTCTCTGCAGAGTACTCTTGGATATAGGACATTGCCTTTCGTGACTTTGAATACTTCTTTCCAGCCCCTTCTTGCCTGTAAGGTTTCTTTTGAGAAATCAGTTGATAGTCTTATGAGAACTCCTTTGTAGGTAACTGTCTCCTTTTCTCTTGCTGATTTTAAGATTCTCTCCTAACCTTTAATCTTGGGTAACTTAATGATGATGTGCCTTGGTGGGTGCTTCCTTGGATGCAACTTCTTTGGGACTCTCTGAGCTTCCTGGACTCCCTGGAAGTCTATTTCCTTTGCCAGACTGGGGAAGTTCTCCTTCATTATTTGTTCAAATAAGTTTTCCATTTCTTGTTCTTCCTCTTCTCCTTCTGGCACCCCTGTGATTCCGATGTTGGAACGCTTAAAGTTGTCCCAGAGGTTCCTAAACCCCCTCATTTTTTGAATTCTTGTTTCCTCATTCTGTTCTGGTTGAATGTTTATTTCTTCCTTCTGGTCCAAATCATTGATTTGAGTCCCAGTTCCTTTCTGTCACTGTTGGTTCCCTGTATATTTGCCTTTATTCCACTTTTTATAGCCTTCACTTCTTCCTCTAGTTTGTGACCATATTCAACCTTTCTTTGAGCATCCTGATTACTAGCGTTTTGAACTGTGCATCTGATAGGTTGGCTATCTCTTCATCATTTAGTTCTATTTTTGGAGTTTGATCTGTTTTTTCATTTGGGCCATATGTTTTTGTCTCACCGGGCCTGGTATGTAGTAAAGTGTGGAGCCTTAGGTATTCGCCAGGGTGGGACAACCCATGTCGCTGCAATGTGGCACTGTATGTGGGGGAGGGGTCAGAGAGGAAACGATGCTTCTTGCTCAGCTCTCGGCTGGCTTTCAGTCACTTCTCCAGCCACTCACAAACAAATTGGGCCCTTCTGGTACTGATTCCTGGGTGGGTGGGTTTGTGTACATTCTAGGACCCTGTGGGTCTCTCCAATGAACTCTCCTGTGAGCCTTGGAGTTTCTGCTGCCACCGCAACCACCACAGGTTTTTCAGTCAGAGGTTCTGAGGCTTTACTGATTGACCTGCGCTGGAACCCTGGGTTGCACGGTCTGTCTCACTCCCCAGTTGTTCCTCCTGGTTTATCTACAAGCAAATGTGGGACCTCCTTGTTGCCAGCTGCTGCCTTGCTGCAAGTCCTCTTCACCCTGGCTGCTGGTCTCTGCCCCTCCTACCAGTCTGGATGAATGTTTCTTTTTTAACTCCTTGGTTGTTGGACTTCCATACAGTTGGATTTTCTGGCAGTTCTGGTTACTTTTTGTTTTTAAATTTGTTGTCTTTCTTTTGGTTGTGCAAGGAGACAAAGTATATCTACCTATGCCTCCATCTTAGTCGGTTCTGAGTTTCTTTTCTTTTTTTTTTTTAATTAAAAACTTGTCCATCTTAAATGGAATGCTATTGCCTAAAAACAAAAAACAAAAATAACTCTCACCAGTCAAAAGAAAATACGGATATTAGTTGAAGTTATTTGTGAACACACTTGTCAAAAGTTCAAAACTAAACTGTTGAAATAAAATAAATCTTACACAACTTAAACCGTTTCACCATCCATAAGTTTCTATGCATACAAATGGAAAACTTCAGATAATAAATTTCGGCACCGATGATGATGTTTAACAAAACTCACCTCACTTCATAGGACCCGCTATGATGAAAATTACACAGGTTGCCCAAGGACTTAGCGGGCCTGCAAGCACGCAGGGGTGGGAGGGTGGCGGGGCGGAGGGAAGAAGTGAAGCTGTCCTAGGCCTGCTCTGAGTGGCCCATTAGCTCTGCGATCTCCAGGGCCCTGGCAACATGTCTAAGTGACTGCAACGCTCAAGCACCGTGGGGTGGTGGCTGTCTTTTAGATGGAGAATTAAGCTTAGCTATAAAATGCGTCATTTCTAAGGGATTTTTTTTGGCAACACACCTGTTGAAAATCGCTGATCTAGAGGACCCAGAGAGAGATATGAAAGAAGGAAGTCAGTCTTATGGTTTAATCTCAGAAGTGCCATCCCATCGCTTTTTGATTATATTCTAATTTGAAGTATGTCACTAGGCCCAGAGCACACTCAAGGGGAGGGGCTGCACCAGAGCACAAACCCCAAGAGGTGGGGGTCACTGGGAGCCCTTGTAGAGCCCCCCACCACACTGTGCTCTTTGGGCTTGGGATATTTCATCTTGCAGGGAACTTCAATCAGTCGGTCAAGTGAGTCAAAGGTTAAGAGGTAGATAAATTTGCTGACACATTTTTGAGTAGTTCTCCCAACTTCCCTGTGCCCATCTTTTCTGCTGGTGTCAGTTTCTGTGATGGTAAGCACAGATGCTGAAGTTGCAGACAGATTGAAGGGCCAGGTTTCCTCCTCGGACTTTGAAGGTGGAAAGAGAGCGCTGGGTCTCAAGGCTGCCTTTCCTCTCCTGGTCTGACTAGCTCCCTGTGGTTTGGCTTTGCTCTGTGGTTTGTTTACATGGGCTGCACAAGAAAGATGACTTAACCCAGCCAGGCTCCTAGGCCACATGGAGTCCTGGCAGGGCTGATTTCAAAATGAATCATTAGTCACAATAAGCCATAACCAATTAGTGAGCAGAAATGCATGTCTTTGCTACAGACTCACCACAACCAATCACTCCCTGTACCTCGGCATGCGGTGCTCCCCATCTGAAATGCCCTCCCGGTCTTGCCTATTCAGTCGTCCAGGTGCCCCTTCCCAAACCTTCCTATTTCTGTCCACGCAGCTCTTTCTCTTTCTTCTCAGAAGTTTTAGAGCAGCTAACATCTGTGCCACCAGCTTAGCTTCTGGCCACATCCTGCCTCGTGGGGTTCTCTATTCGCCACGTGTGGGCCTTGTGCCTTGCCTCCAATAAGATGTAAGTTTCTCCAGAGCAAGAACTGTTGCCCAATCCTTTAAACCTCCCTAGTCTCCCTGCACAGTAGGACAGTACCTGAGAGAGTACCTGTCCCTGGTGGGCTTTCTCTAAATCAGTGAGGTTGGTGTCCATGGTGTTTGCAGAGCCGAAGCCTGTGATGCAGAGGAGGGTGATGGAGAGGACTGCGGCCTCTCTCTGTAGGCGGCGGTTGTGCAGACAGAGCTTGTTTGCACTCACATCCCTGTCTCAGCTCATTTCACGCATCCTTGTCCATTTCATGCACGGGTCCCTGTGATGCTGGCACTCACAGGCCATCTTGTCTGACGCGAGCCCATGGGGCTACCTGCATGATGATGACTGGTCTAGAGAAACCTCTCTGACTGGGGAAAGGGAATCTGCACCTTTATTTTGGGGCAAGCAACCTCCTTCTCCCAACGTCCCTGCCTTTTGGAAGGGTGGTCGCGTTTCTGCTCTGAAGGAAGTAGAGGAAAAACGTGTGCGAGAGCTGCAGGGAGGAGCTGGCCGTTGCCTGGACGCCTGCCAGACGTTCACGGCCCAGGTGCTGGACAAGGGGTCTGGGCGGGGTGGTGCAGACAGAGGAGCTGGCCTCTTGTAGTGATTACACTGGATTTTGTCCTCGGCTTTGCAGTTCCAACTCAAGGGACAAGGCCCAAAGTGTCCTGGCACCTCGGTTTGCTACTGGGAACAGGAGGAAGTGTGGTCCCTCTGGTGGGACTGTGTTTCCTGTGAGTGCTGGGGGTTCAATGACTACAGTGGATTCTGGCGGTAAGCTGGGGTGAGCGTGTGGTACTGCTTGCATTCTGCCATAACCAGTATTTCTAACCAGTCTTTACTGGGCACACCCTGGACTCCAGACTTTGGGGTGGTGGGTGCTGAAAACACAGGCAGGAACGGCAGGTTCTGGCCCTGGAGGAGTTCTGGCAGTCTAGGGGGAGGAGGAGAGGATGACCCAGAGCTCTGCATCCCTTGCCGTGGGTGCCCAGAGACTCGAGGAAGGGCCACAGCAGGTGGGGGGCATCAGAGGAAGCCATAGGAGGTCATGCTAAAGCAGAGTCTTGACAAGTAAGAATTAGTTACTTGGAGAAGATTTCCAATTCCCATATAGAAAGGCCCAGAGGGGTGTGAGTGCACAGTGTGTTCAGGGATGTGGAGTGAGTTTGCCTGGCTGTGGTGTGAGGGTCTGAAGCAAGAGTAACACTCAGGCTTGTACTTTTGAACGATCACTGTGCCTGGTGTGGAAGGGGCTGGAGGGGCAGGGGGCGCAGTGGGTAGGCCGGCAGAGGCTCTGCAGTCACCCAGGTGAGTGGATCCAAAGAGCAGGAGGCCATGCAGGAGACATCAGGGAAAGGCGGCCAGAGTTCCTGCGGCTGTTTTGTGTATGTGCATGTGTGTGTGTGTGTGTGTGTGTGTGAGTGTATGGGGTCCACATGTGCCAGGGTGCATGTGTATGAATGTGCCTGCGTGAGTGTGGATGTAGGTGTGAACATGCATGTCAGTGCATGTGTTTGAGCGTGTGAGGACTGGGGGAGGGTATGATAGATGAGCTGGGGAACCTATATTTAGTGAACCCAGTACAGTATTATTCCTCACTGTGCGTTGGGTAAACCAAGGCTCTGGTGTGTTAAATAACTTCCTCTCTTCACTCATGAATATTTGATCACCATCCATTTAGGAGGCATATGCTACCACTTTTAGTGCTTACAGAAACATTATAAAGCAGTTACTATTATCTCCCCATTTTACAGAGGAGGAAACAGGTTCAGAGAGATAAGAACCCTGACAAGACTGAGCTGGGTGTCACGTACTCTACGTGGCATCTGTGGCAAATGTCAGATGGAGCTTTTTCAAATAGATGGGCTTCTCATTTTAAATAACTCGAATTGTCTCTTGTGCTCTTGCTCTCTCTCTTTTTAATAAACAAAAAGGGTAATCTTGGTGCTTTTCAGAGTCCTCCAAGGATATAGACAAGAAGAAAGGTAAGGATTTCCTAAAACAATCAGGAGTCTGTAAGCACACTGCCCTCCTTAGGGCAACTGCGCTGAGACCAGGTGAAGGAGGCAGAAGGGAGGGTGCAGGGGTCCTGTTTGCGGCAGTTTGCCACTGTTTTAGTGCGGACCCTCTAGGTCTGGCATGTGTGAGTGCCATGCTAAATGGAGGGAGAAATGGCTGTGACATATGCCATGGCTGTGAACTAGCACTTCCAAATTTTACTGTGTTTATGGGCCGCCTGGGGATCCTGTTGAAGGTAGATTGGGATTCAGTAGGGCTGGGTGGGGCTTGAGATTCTGCATTTCTAATGTGCTCCCTGGGTGTCCAGACTGCAGGGTTTGGGCCACCCTTTGAATGGCAAGACTGTAAAGGAAATAAAGAGGTCAAAAGTGCCTGCGGTGAAAGAAGAGGGGAACACGGACGAGAGTCCGGGGGAGAAGAGAATATATTTTGTTCTGGGTATGCTGCATTTGAGGCACTCAAATTTTTCTTGTGGGAAATTGTGCGGTGATAACTAGTGGCATTAGAATTCAATGAGAAGTCAGCAAGAGGTCAGTGAGAGGTCAGAGTTGAAGACGCTGACCTGCATCTCACCACCTAGGAAGTTGTTGTGGATGCCTTGGGGGAAATGAAATTGCTAAAGAAGAGGAGAGAGAGTTTCTGAAAGGAAAAAAAAAGAATGAGGTGTAGGGCCTAGGACAAGACATGTAAGAAGAGCAGTGAGGAGCCTGACAAGGCATGGCTTGAACATTAAAAGAACAACCAGAGGGTGGGGGTGACAGAAACCAAGTGAAAAGTCAGGAGGAGGAGGGGGAGTACTGGGGCTTTCTGGGTCCAGATCCTACACCCCCATTCTTCTCCCTGTACCCCGAGCCCTGGGAGGAGTGCCTCTCACACTGCGGCAACGGGCTATCTTGCCTTTGGGACTCTGGTTGGATTTGAGCCAATGGGGAGCGCTGGCTGGAGGTTGGAGGGTAGAGCAGAGTGAGTTGGGGTGTGTGTTTCCCTGGCTCTTACCTTCCACCACAGAAGCCCACTCCTGTCGAGTGACCCTCTCCACATAGCCTACTCTGTTCTGGTAGCTCGTCTCTCTGCTACTGGCTCCAGTCTACTGCAGCATCCCCTGTGAATAAAGGGACTATTTATAGAGGTGTGAGATAGTTTGGGAAAAGCAAACAAGCTTGTGTGTGCCATCTGCATCCTGTTTGGACCCTGACCAATAGGGAGGGATTGGTCGGCAGTGCTAAATGTTGTAAGAGGAGAACGAGAGACAGGACATAAAATTTTGCAATTGAGAGCTCTCCTTGTTTCCCCAGAGCCATTTCCCAAATATGATGGGCACAGTGAGTTGAGGACCGAATGAGACTTGAGGAAGTATAGGCTAGACTACCCCTTCAAAAAGCTTGGCTATGAAGAGGATGAGGAAGTAGGGCAGTAGCTGGAGGGAACACTGGGGTTGAGGGAGGGAATTGGAGGGTTGGCAGCCCTGGAGCCCATTTATGAGCAGACAGAAAGGTGCTGTCAGAGAGAGAGATTGAAGATGCAGAAGAGCAGGGGAATGATGGATGGAGGGGTCCTAGGGGTCCGAGGCCTTAGGATCAACACAAGACATGGAAGACTCAGCTCTGTAAAGGAGGAGGCATGTTTCCTTTGTAACAGATAAGGAAGAGGGATGGGTGGGTGATGGAAAAAGGAGTTTGTGAAAGAGTAAGGGGCATAGGCAGATCTCTTGGGTATTTTGATCTTCTTACTGGCATAGGGGGCAGATTTCCACCTCAAAGTGAAGCAGTGAGGGATGGAAGAAGAAGTTTAGAGAAAGCTACTGTAAGGAGGGAATCCAGAAACAGCTGGAGAAAAACAAAAGGAGAAGTAGCAGCCAAGAGGCCTATGTCATATCCTGTGGTCCCAAATTTCTCTCACCAGGTGGGCCACCTTTTAAGCAGCTGTCCATTCTCTCTCCCATCACCACTGCTTCTGCCACAGCATTTAGTACTGGATGCACTGTAATTGTGAGGTCTCTTGCTTTGTGGGGGTAACTACTTGTCTTTCAGAATTTCTCCTAGCTCTCTCCTTTGTTCCAACATGGTATCTGGGTGCAGGGTGAAGAACATGAGTCCTCAAAAGTTTTTTTTGCTGTCTCTGGCTGACCTCAGGTTGAGGGTGCTATCCCCCTTCTCAGGGCATCTGTCTGCATCCTGTGTTTGGCTCAGCTCACCATGGCACAACTCTGGCCTGATCTGGAATTAGAGACCCAGTACCTATCTCCATCTTACCCTCTGGGCCTCTTGTTTGAAAGGAAGAATCTGATTGGCTCAGTCCAACCAATGGGCTGGTTTCTCTTGGGCCAGGTCTCCACCTGAGTCTCGGTCAGCTGTGCCAGGGTGTGAGGCCCTGTGTTACAAACATGGGCCCGCAGACCCACCCTTCAGCAGAAATTGTGAATGGTGTTCAAGCAACTTTATAGAAGAGGCTCTTACTGTGATAAACACCATCAAAAGAATTTAGGCTTTGGACTGATGTGAATAAAATTGTTTTAGGAAAATTCTTTTGGTCATTTCCCTGGGATGCTGAAATCTCCCTAAGGCATAACAAGGAATTAGCTAATGACTCTCCAAGATACTTCACCATAAGGTGGAGCTCCCCAAGAGAAAAGAAATGAGTTTTCTCATGATTCCAATTTCCTTTTTGACCCCAGCAAATTGAGCTGACTGGTGGGGATGTGATTCAGAGGCTGAGGTGGTAGAAATAAAACCTGGGCAGGTTCATTACACATGCCTGCCCAGAGCTGCTGTGCCCTTAGGCAGAGAAATCTCAAGCTCACAGGCCTGGCTGGGCCAGGTAGCCAAGAGAAGAGGCTCCAGCCTACTCTTTTTAGGGTACATTGGTGAGATTTGGAAAGAGCTAGGGATCTGGAGTTGGAAGGTCTTGTTTGAGTTCTCCCTCTGCACCATATAACTTCAGGCAAATCTTTATCTCACCGAGATTATAATTTTTAAGAGACAATATTTCTGGATGGCTGATATACTGGGTAAAATTCACACTAAAGTATGGATGGCATATTACTCAAACTTTTTCTTGGTGCCAGTTCTAAGAAGGATATTGAGCTTTGAATAATAGGAGTAAAGGATGTATCATGGAAAAGAGACATCAGTAAGTCTATAGGCCAGGAATTCTCTGAAGAGATTTCTACATATTTAGTCCCGGGCTGATTATTCTCAAGTCTAAGTGCATAATGTGGTACCCACTGGACTTTCTATGTGGAGAAAGCCAGCACCTGGAAAGCTTGTAAGTCTCGTCTTTGTCATGAACTTTAAAATCTGGGCTCTGTTTCTCATGTCTCTCCTTTCCTGAGATACTTGCTGATTTTCCTCTTGCCTCCCACATCAACCCTGTTTGAAAGAGAGACTTTGAAACACTGTGTGTTTTCTTAATAAAGGGCCAAACTGTCAGGCTTATGCTATTTTTCTTTAAAAAATAAAAACCGCCCCAGCTGGTGTGACTCAGTGGATTGAGTGCTGGCCTGCAAACTAGAGGGTCACTGGTTCGATTCCCAGTCAGGGCACATGCCTGGGTTGTGGCTGAGTCCCCAGTCAGGGGCGCGCAAGAGGTGACCACATGTTGATGTTTCTGTCCCTCTCTTTCTCCTTTCCTTAACCTCTCTCTAAAAATAAATAAAATAAAAATTAAAAACAAAAACAAAAACAAAAAACCTGGGAAACCTTCCTCCCCAAGCAATAATAACAACACCACCGACCTAGAGACCCCATTGGGTCTGTTTCTCAAAGAGACAATCCATCAAGTCTCACATGCCACATGCATTTCTTTTGTAAAAGATTCCTGACTTAATATCTCCCTGAGGACTTTGGGAGGATGATCTCACCCACTGAAATTGGCAGGGGAGAAACATTCCGATTTCATCTCAGCACAAGAACAGAAAGGTGGTTGTTAAGCAGAAATTATCCAGTTAGTAATCGGACAAGCCCAGTCCCTTCTTCTCGAAAAGATTCTGACCAAATTCTGGAGATACTTTCTGCGGGTAGGATTTACCCTAGACCCCACGTGCATCTGCTTTTGGCTTCTGTAAGAGGTTTTAAAGGTCCGGCTGGTTTCGAGGGTCTCTGTGAGGGGAAAAAGGGAACTTGGAAGGAGTGGAATAATGTAGCACTCTTCCTATTACAAATACATGGAAATACAGGATTAAATTAAAACCAAATTAATCTAGTTGCTGGAACTGGAGAGGGAGTGGAAAAACAGCCGGAAGTGGTGAGGGCGCTGCAGCAAGCCAGGGGTGTGGGTGTGTCTGTCTGTGCTCTTATTTGGTTGGGTTGAGGCCCATGTTGAGATGAGAATTAAGGCCTTGGGGCCAGTGTGAGAGGGGCATAGACAAGAAAGCAAAAAGGTGGGCAATTGCAGAGCTGAACTCTCCATGAAAGGAGGACTAGAAAAAAAAATCCAGTCATTGAATCAAGAAGATGCCAAGGACGTTTGCCTCCATCTGGGTTCTGGGTGAAAAAAAAAGAAGTGTAAAAGCAAAATCCCAGTTTATGCTTTGAGAGGCTTTGGAGATTGAATGCACATTGTCCGTCAGTTGTGGACACCCCGAACTAAGACATGCACGTCAAGTGTGGTCCTAGTTGTGTTACTGCTGGGATACATTCAGCAGCAGATGGAAAATCACTCTGGCCACAGGAGAGTTCCATTGAAAAATCAAGCTCAGTGGAAGATGAGTTTTCAGTAAGAAATATAAAACACCTGGTGGAAAGATCCACCACGAACAAGCATTTGCAGACACAATAAACAGGAGAGTCAATAACCATGACCTTGAGGTCATAGAAAAACAGTCTGAAAAAGACTATAAATACAGGAATGTTTACATGGTTAAAGGGATGAAAAGAAAAAGTAGGAGCCACAATAAAAGAATAACACATTATAAAAAAGAATTAGAGAACACTGATAATACAACACATGTTTAAATTGAAAAATAATTAGACAATCCGAGGAAAACGCTAGGCACCAACCAACCAACCAACCAACCAACAAACCCCAACAACATCCCCCTTTCCCCTCAAAAAATCCCCCCATAGAACAACAACAACAAAAACAAGCTCCAAAAGCCAGACCTTGGAGACAGAAAATGGGAGGTCCACATTTTGTCCTTGCATATTTCGACCCACTGAAGGCCAGCACGGTTTATACAGTCTTGCACACTGTACCAGTTAGCGTTAGGGTTATCAGGAAGATAAGCGTGCAAGCGCTCAGCTTGGCTGTTTAGGACATCAAAACAGCCTTTCTAATGCGATAACGGAAAGAACTGGAAATACTGGACCCCTAGGGCTCCTGTGAGTAGTCCTGTAAGATCATACAGTGGGAGAGAGTGAATGGGGAATTTGAGTGGAGTCATGAGATGAAAAAGGAAGTTAAACAATGGAATAATCGTGTAATTCAAGCATACAAAGTAGAGGATTTGGGGAGTGGACATGCCTGATGATCAGCCTCCATCAGGGTAGTGAATCGCTGTTAGCTTTGCCTCTTCTACCTTGTTCATGTTTGACTCCACATATTTGTGAATTTTCCATTTTTTCTCCTATGGTAAACATTTAGCAATACATCAGTGTATCAAATCATCACATTTTACACCTTAAACGTACACAATGTTATATGTCAATTATATCTCAATAATGTAGGCTGACTTTTATTATGTTGAGATATGTTCTTTATATTCCTAATTTGTTGAGAGTTTTTAAAAAAGATTTTATTTATTTACTTTTAGAGAGGGAAAGGGAGGGAGAAAGAGAGGGAGAGAAACATTTTTGTGTGGTTGTCTCTCACATACCTGATACTGGGGACCTGGCCCACAACCCAGGCATGTGCCCTGACTGGGAATCAAACCTGCGACCCTTTGGTTCACAGACCGGCACTCAATCCACTGAGTCACACCAGCCAGGGCTGTTGAGAGTTTTTATCATGTGGTATATCACATTTAATTTTTAAAATTTCATTTAATTTTTTTCCATTATCCTGATGTATCACATTTATTGATTTTTGTAAGTTAAACCATACTTGTATTCCAAGGTTAAATGACACTTGATCACGACATTTAATGCTTTTAATGAATTGTTGGATTCAGTATTCTAGTTTTATAACTTCATTAAAACTTTTTGTATTTATTTATTTATTTTAATATATTTTATCGATTATGCTATTACAGTTGTCCCATCTCCTCCCCACCCCCCGCCCTGCACACCCCTTCCCCCCACATTCCCCCTCCTTAGTTTATGTTCATGGGTCATATATATGAGTTCTTTGGCTTCTACATTTCCTATACTATTCTTAACCTCCCCCTGTCTATCTTCTATCTACCATTTATGCTTCTTATTCCCTGTACCTTTTCCCCCTCTCTTCCCACACACCCCCCTGATGATAACCCTCCGTGTGATCTCCATTTCTGTGATTCT
>VMDR010008555.1:0-36260 GCA_007922815.1 Macrotus californicus | reverse complement strand
AGCCACTGTGGAAAACAGTATGGAATTTCCTCACAAAACTAAAAATGGAACTGCTTTTTGACCCAGCAATTCTGTTACTGAGAATATACCCTAAGAATCCCGAATCACCAATTCAAAATAACCTATGCACACTTATGTTCATAGCAGCACTATTTACAATAGCCAAGTGCTGGAAACAGTCCAAGTGCCCATCAATAAATGAGTGGATCAAAAACTATGGTATGTTTACACCAGGGAATACTACGCAGCAGAGAGAAGGAAGGAACTCCTACCTTTTGCAACAGCATGGATGGAACTAGAGAAGTTTATGCTAAGCGAAAAAAGCCTGTCAGTGAAAGACAAATACCCTACGATATCACTTATAAGAGGAATCTAATGAACAAAATAAACTAACAAACAAAATAGAACCACTTATGTGTGAAAAGCATAACTCTAGAAAGCGATAACAATATCCGTATGCAAAATAATACCTTGAATATGATAACCAGTTTTGTGTCTAAATATAAATAATTGAATTAAAAATTAAAATGAAAGATTTTCTTCCTGAAAATTTGGGCCAAGAACATGGGTGCGCATTACACATGGCAAAATATGGAGTCTATGAAACTTCCAGAATAAGCAAATATAAAAACAGAAAGCTGATTTGTACCTGCATAGGGCTGGTGTGGGCGAATGAAGAATGCA
This sequence comes from Macrotus californicus, assembly GCA_007922815.1. Lineage (NCBI taxonomy): Eukaryota > Metazoa > Chordata > Mammalia > Chiroptera > Phyllostomidae > Macrotus > Macrotus californicus. The sequence goes on along the minus strand of VMDR010008555.1, from coordinate 35,576 downwards.
AATGGGTACAAGGTCTTTACTGGGCAGGTGATAAATATATTCTAAAATTGTACTGTGCTCATAATTGTACAACTTTGCAAATATAGTAAAACCCATTGACCTCTATACTTTAAATGGGTAAATTATATGTATGTAAATTATATCTCAGTAAATCTGTTTTTTTTAAAAGACAGATTGTCAGCTTGGGTTAAAAAATCAAGACCCAACTACCTGATTTCTGCAGAAAGCACTTGAGATGAGCGAGAGATGAGGCAGAAGAGATAAGGACGAGATGATGTACGGCCTTGTACATAGTGCTGAGGAACTCGGACTTTGTACTGAGGGTCATAGGGATTTCACAGGAAGGTTTTCAGCAGGATAGTGATGCAACGAACAGGGCTCAGACTCAGTGCTTAACAAAATAGAAGGAGGCTCTCCTTTCTGGGTGCCCTGGGAGTAGCCCCTGACTGTGAGCACCTCCCTGGAGGTGGTCTCCTGAGTGCTAGGTGCCTCCCCTTTCTCCTGCCCTGGCGTTCAGCCATGTGCTTTAGAAAGAGCATCCTCTGCACTCAAGAGCATGAAGAATGGACTAAGGGAGTGAAAAATTAGAGGCAGGAAGATCAGTCAAAGGTTTATTCATTTACTCCGCCCCTTTGTGTACTTGCTGCATGATCAAGAGAAAACCACCCTTACATGGAGTCTGCATTCTGATTCGGTCAGGGAAGACAGATAACAAACACACTAATGCGTGACAAATGCTAAAAAGAAAGCAAAGCAGGGTAACAGGACACCAGTGATTGGTGACCATTGTGATATGTTGTGCAAACTGAGACAGTTTTGAGAGTAAAATAGAGTGCTAACAGTAACTAAAATTTCCCATTGCTGCTGTAACAGATTACCACAAACTTAGTGGCTTAGAACAGCATTAGTGTACAGTTTTAGAGTCCTGTAGATCGGAAGTCTCAGTGGATTAAAGTTTAAGTGTCACCACAGATATACCTCTTCGGGAGAAAATCCATTTCCTGGCCTTTTCCACCTTCTAGACACTGTCTGCACTCCTTGGCTTGTGGCCTCTCTTCTATCCTGAAAGCCAGCATGTACCATCTTCAGATCTCTCTCCGACTCTTAATGCCACTTGCATCTCAAATCTTCTTCTCTGACTCTCATCCTCCTGCTTATGCTTTTAAGAACTTTTGTGGCTGCATTGGGCCCACCCAGAGAATTCGGGATAATCTCCCGATCTCCAAGTCTATAATCACATCTGCAAAGCCCTGTTTGCCAGGTAAAGTAACATATTTAGAGGTTTCAGGGACTAAGACATGGACATCTCTTTTGGGGGTGGGGGTATGCTTCTCCCTGCCACAAGGTGTCATGGTAAAATACTGTTTTCACTCAGTTAAGAACCCTATGGGGCAGAAATATGCTACAGTGAAGTTCTGTTTACTACACACAAGCCTCACAGCTTACTAGAGAGACCCATCCATGGCAGAAGCAGGAAGAACAAAATGGACCAATCACACATATCCTAGATAAGTTTTTGTGTCTACTAACTAATACTTTGTTTTAAAAAATCTAGGACAAATGCTAAATCGAACAGGATGTCAGGATAAGAAGTGTAAATGAGGACTGTCCCTAAGCTAAGCGTAGGACTCTCCGAGGAGCAGACTGGTGAGCACAGGCCTGAAGGAAACATGTCAGTGTCACATGACTCCAGGGAGACAGTGGCAGGCAGAGGAACTTTAAGTGCAAACATCCTGGGTAAGAAGGCCAGGGTGTCTGGAGCAGAGGGAATGAAGAGAGGGGACAGGGTAGGAAATGAGGGGAGGTAGGCAGGCACAGACAGATAGTGCAGGGTCTAGAAAGAGACCACTGAAAGGAGATTCAATTTTCTTCTGAGTGGAAAGCCACTAGAAGCAGAGTAATATAATGATTTACATTTAAAATGATCATTCTGATTATTAACGAAGAATGGAAAAATGCTCAGATTCAGGATATATTTTGAAGGTAGCCTTCAGAGAATTGACTTATGGATTGGATGCAGGTACAGGGAGATAGAGAGGAGGGAAAGACCTCAAGATTTTTGATCCGAGATTCTGAAATGGATGGGGGTGCCATATACAGGAATAGTAAAGCCAGAGGTTGGAGCAGGGCTTACTTGCTCATTGGCTTTTCTTTTTCATGGGAGAAAGAAATCAAAGAACTGGTATAAGAATCTGGACAATGAGTGGACTCAGACAAAGGGGCGTGGTTGATGAAGTGATAGGAAGTGCCTATGGGTGTGATGTTGAGGAAAACGTGGAGTGAAGAATAAATAGAAATGTCCAGGTCTGCTTAGACACGTGGTTGGATAGTCAGGGAATGAGAGCTTGTGCTTTAAACATCCAAGGTTTCAAGTTCGTTTGGGACATCCAGGTAGCAAGTCTGTAATGGTTTTCAAATGAAAAGATGTGAAGCACAAGGGAGATATCTAGATGGACTTGAGAATTTTAGGGAGACCTTGGCATATAGATAAGGGAGGCAGGGGATTGTCTGAGAGTTTGTTATATTCTGAAATGGGAAGGAGGGATGAAATATTGGATGGGATTGGGGGTGGGGTTGAGGGGATGGAAGGGAGGTGAATAGATTCCTGATGGGACCTGAGCATCCAGATAGTTGTGAGGTAACTATAAGGCGGCTTTTAGACAGACAGAGAAAGAGAGAGAGAATGGGCATGATTGTGCTTGGTGCTTCTCAAAGAGTTCTTTGCCCTCCCCAGATCTACTGCTTTAGAATTTTCTGGAGCCAAGCAGGAATTTTGTAGCTTGGTTCAGTGATGAAGACCAATGCTTGTAAGTGATGATGCTAAGGTTTAGGATGTTGATGAAGGTCTCAGGTCCTCATGGGAATTGCTTGAGCTGTTCATGTTTTACATACACTGGGAGCTCTGTGCCCTTGACTTATGGAAAGGTTTGTTTTCACACCATGCTACAAAAGTCCGTGTCTCAGTCCAGTGAGCCTTGAACTCATCTCACCATGAAAATCACCTGGGACCCCTGTTAGAAACACACATTGCCAAGGCAATTCCCCGAAACTTCTGAGTCAGTGATGCCTGGGTCTGTGGATTTAACAAGTTGTCCCCAGGCGGTCCTCATGATCTGGCAAGGTTGGGAAACATTGCTTTAGTCAGAGTAATTTTTGTTTCATATGTGAAAACCTAGGAGCAGATCAGAAGCAAAGGGCAAACAAATCCCCAGCTGAAGAAGCAAAATAATACCCAAAGTCTTCCAGATGTTTCCCTGTTTATGAAGCCAATAGTGGTCTCATTAGCTGCCTTGCTCTCATTTACGCTTCTGGTGGAGTTAAGCCCTCAGAGATAATAAAATACTTGGCTGAGACTGTGATGAGATTATCATTCAGATTATCAAACATAAACAAACAAGCAAACTGAGGGTGCAGGAGAAGGAAGGGGAGAAACAAAAGTAGAAAATTTTAAACTCATTTCATTAACGAGTAATTAGAAGAGATTTTCTGAGCTGAATATAATACCAAAATTTCTCTGCGCTACAGCGTTTTTCTCATTCTGGCTTCCCAAGTCATTTCTCAGCTTTCTTACAGAAGGATAGCTCCTTTTTACTTACTTATAATTTATTGCCATATTACAGTTAAACAAAGAGATCTACTGAGCTTGCTCAAATCTACAGCTTTACTCCAACCTTCCTCCCTCTCATGAATATGCATTTGGAAGTTGATTAATGTATTCATCTCCAACCAGTATGCTCACTTCCTGGATCTGATTATCAAATGCTCAGCTAACAAGTCTGGACAGCAAGGGAGACAGTGTTATCTGAGTCAATTCGGTTCTCAAATTTCAGAGATCAAGCAGCAGCTCTGACCTGCAAGGAAATTATCCAAAAATTTCTTCTAGTCTTTTCAGCTACTGAGTTCAAATGGTAAATATTTGGAGAACAAGAGTTGAGGGAGCAAAGATTTACCATAGTTTATCATCAGGGAAGGCTATAGCAACATGGTATCAGGCATTGTGTATAAGTAAATATTTGAGACCCAAGGCATATTTATTAGTTGTTAAATATTTGAGAAAACATCAAAATATTGTCACCTCTAAAACATTTCATTTTTTTTCTACTTGCCACTAAAAACTGCACATGCCCCAGAGTTGGGGCAAGGAGGGGAAGAAGGTGTGGAAGCAGACAGATGGCTGCCATTTAGCTAAGTTCGATGGGTCTCACCCTGAGGTTGCTTATGGGTTGAAAACCCTGTAGGCAGTAGATTTGTGAAAGCCCAATCAGAGAGAGTGAATGCAACATCTTAGATTCTTGATTACCTGGGAGTGAATTAATCAGTATGCAGATTAATTTGGTGGGGTGCCTGTAATCAAAGCTGTTCTGCCACTGCTTAGTTAGCCTGTATCCTTAATAGCAGTCAGTCTGCTCCCAGATAATGGGCAATGGCTGTATTTTCTGTCTGCACCATAACACAGGGCTGCCTGTTCCCTTTCACGTCTGCCCCAGTACTCTATCAAGCAGGAAGTCTATGGACAGGGGCATAGGAAATGGAAGCAATTTTACCCTGACTTGAAGAAACCAGCGATCTCATCAAGATGTGGCTTTTGAGCAGGAACTTGAAGAGCAAGGTTCTGAGAGGTGGAAAATGTGGAGAGAAGCATTCCAGGCATAAAAAACTTCATACTCTAAACATGAGCATGTAATGGTGAACATCAAATTTGCAGAATCAATACACTGAGACACTGTAGATGTGTGTGCCTGTGTGTGTGAAATGTACATTTTTTCAGCACATTAACAAGGGTGAAGACCATGGAGAAACTTAATTACCCTTCAAAGACTGCAAGTATTTTCCTCTCTTCTCTGACGTGCCTTTCCTCACAGCCAAATAGCAGCACAGACAAAATTCGGCATGAGATAGAACAGCACCTGACCTGACCACTTATTTAAGGATGATTTAACTGCTATGCTAGTGCTGAGCAGTAAAATCTAGTTTGTGTCTGTGATTGCAAAGGTCGAGATTCTGTCGCACAGGGTAAAAAAATACGTTGAGGCAGACAGTATCATTTTTTATGTCAGCCAATTCCTAACTGTGGCCACATTCTAAATTCCCCTGTATCTCTCCCCTGAGTTAATTGAAATTAACAGTGACTCACCAACCATCAAAGGGATTCACAGGCTTTAAAAAGATGAGCCATTAATTAAAGCTTCTCTGTATCAGCTTCAAATTGATTTTTTTAAATCTTGTTTGACTCCTAGGCATTCAAGTATGAAGTAAAGAGGATCACCATCTTTCTTCAAAGAGAAAGCCCCAAATCAGAACTGGTTTAATTCCAACAAAATTTGGCAAATTAAGAACTTTAATGGATATGAGAAAGAAATATTAGCAGCTTGATTTTATTGGGGACTATTCCAAACTGGCTTATTTTAATCTTTTATTCCAGCCACGGCAACAAGTACGTATAAAACCAATTCTTCTTCATATGAAACACTTCCATTTAATTTTGCTTCCAATTTTGTGGGGCTGTCCTGTGAAGTTCTGATGAGGTATTTTCTGTTGAAATGCCTGGTAGGTTGCATGGTACAAAATAGAAACTCAGTGAAGACTCATACCATCCAAATTTGAAAACCAAACTCATGCATATCACTAAGATTAAGGTTCGCCCTCTGAGCCTCACCATGAACCTGTAAGTACAATCATTTCCATTTTTCTGATGAGGAAGCTGAGTCTCAGACTTGAGTTCCTTCCCAATTATCACACTATGACAATAAACATCCCTCCTTCATAAGAAGACTAAGGTGCCAGATTGTACCAGCTACTGGTCTGTTAGTTTTGACATATATTGGGTTGGCCAAAAAGTTTGTTTGTTTTCCATAAGATGGCTGTAGTAGCACTTAATTGTCTTTAACTTCATTGGAAACAGTTTTGTTGGATTGTATTGTGACAGCTGTCATATCAGTGTGCATTTAAAAAAAATTATCAAAATTGGGGAATTCTTATGTAGTCATTTTAATATAGAAGATGGAAGAAAACACACAACATTTTGGGCATATTATGCTTTATTACTTCAAGAAAAATAAAAACACAACTGAAACACACAAAAAAAGACTTGTGCAGTGTGTGGAGAAGGTGCTATGACTGACCGAATGTGTCAAAAGTTCTTTGTGAAGTTTTGTGCTGGAGATTTCTTGCTGGATGACGCTCCACAGTCGGGGAAACCGTTGAAGTTAATAGTGGTGATTGAGACAAATTGAGACATTAATTAAGAACAACCCATATTATACCACGCAGGAGATAACCAATATACTCAAAATATCCAAATCAACAAAGTTATTGGTGGAAATGAAAAATGTCTTTTATTTTACGGAAAAAACTAAACGACTTTTTGGCCAACACAATATGTCCCTAAAGTGTGTTCCCTGAAGGATCTATTTGCGGTCTGTCTCCTGCATTAACCTGAATGCCCCAGAGGAAAGGGACTGTGCCTGTCCTGTTCACCACTCCACATTCAGATCCTGGGACAGTGTCTGAAAAGCAGATAGTTCCTGATATCTGTTGGATAAGCGAATCACAGAATAGCTTTTAAATCAATTTGTCCTCTCCCCAGCTACCCCAGTTTTCCTACTATTTGGAGGGTTAGCATTACTAAGATGCATCCTTATAACCAAATGTCCATTAAAAGATTTTTATCTATAAGGAAAAGCCATGTGGCCAAAGCTTTGGATGGTTTTATTTGTTCTCCACATTGCAGAAATGAGCAAATTGGTGTGTACATTCTAAAGTCTCTGTGAGAACTGAGTGTGCTCGGAGAGATAATTGCCATGGTAACACTGGGCTCACACTGCAGGGTACAGCCAGGCTCCCTCCTGGGAGGGGAGGGTCTGAAAGTGTTGCTTCAACCCCACTTGCTTTAAGATGACTGGAATGGCCCCAGCCATGCCCTTTTATTCTCCCTTAGAGCTGATCCCTCTTGAAGGAGAAAAACTAAGCAAGGAATAACAGCTTACTGTGGTTGAATGTAAGAAATATCACAAAGCAATTGTGCACTTTGACGTTGGAGAAAGAGACTATCACAGGCATACACTGGACTAATTCATTTCCCATTAGAAATTATCTCAAGTCCTTTAGTTTTCAATAAAATCCCCGGTTACAGTGGGGATGAATTTAGCAACAAACACCACAAGGAATTTTTTTTTCTAATCTCATCTTGACTTTCTGAATCTGTCTTTCCAAAGGCCAGAAAACAACACTGATTTTTCAAAGACAGAAAGAAACAAAACAAGAAAGACTTGTGTTTTGAGCTCTAGGGGTAAATTTATTGCCTGCAGTTGAGTCTTATAAAACACAGAGAAGCAAGAAACAGGGGGCCTGAAAATGAAGAACTCTGTGCCTTTGTTTAATTTGGGGTGATATATTTAATTTATTTTGTTGCCACCTGGACAAGGGAACTTAATCACTCAGTGTTCTCATACACAGATGTGTCATGACCTGTTTGTAAGGGGAATACTTCACCCATTAACCTACGTCTGAACACAACGCCTCCCTTCCTTCCTGCGGTCACCTGCCTTTACTCACACAGGGTAGCACATTACACTCTTAGCCACAGATCAGGGGCTCGCGAAGCACTTAACCGAGTTTTTTTATTTTTATAATTTCAACTTTACATATGAGAAACTGCGGCCAAGAGAGGTTAAATAATTTCCTCAAGGTCACCCACTGAGTAGGTGGCAGAGCAGGAATGCCACGGGTTTGGTTCCAGAACCCGGGTAGACGAGCAGGATTCGGCACCCCCTGTGTCTCTGAGCACATACTCCTCCAAAATGGGGCGTTTTCTAGTAGCTCTTCCTCAAGGACACTAAAGAGACAATTCCGCAGCTAATTATGTCCTTTTATAGCTAATTATGTAAATGGTGATGGAAGGAGACTCAATTTGAGGTGGTGAGCGCACCATACAATATACAGATGATGTATTATAGAATTATACACTTGACACCTATATAATTTTATTAACCAATGTCATCCCAATAAATTCAATAAAAAATGAAAAATAATGCTTTTTGATGATGACAGTGCCAATGAGATCCTGAAAGCATTTACTTTTGTTGGCTTGAAATCCTCTCTAGCTAATGAAACATGATTCTCCCTGCAAAGTGTGTTTTGATTGTCCTCGCTCACAAAGGGATCAAACTTACAAGACAAAACTCACAAGAGTAGATGTGCCTTGTCAGAAAAGTGAGCTGTTGGAGCGATTGGCTGTGTACACTTCGAAGATGCCAGGTACCTTTGAGCTCTGGAAACCTATGATCTGAATTCCAGCCCTACAATTTTGAGCAACGCACTTAACCCTTCCGAGCCTCAGTTTCTTTCAAGTGCAATGGGGAACAATACCTGTTCTGCTTACTTTCCCCTAGTCATTGTGGGGGGAAGAAATTGTGGCAACAGCAAACAACAAAGCTCTAATCAATGTATCATTTACTCAAGAAACATTTATTGGGTGTGTACCCTATGCAGGCACCATGTCAGGGACCATAGTCTTCACTCTGGGGGAAGAAGATTCTGAATTGAAGTTGAGTTTGGCTAGTTGTGTGGTTAATAGCATGAGCTTTGTTGGATTTCTTTTTAGGACTCAGCATATGTAAACAAAATTGAATATTTTTGGAAGTTCATATGGAAAAGAGGACAATAATTAATAAATAATAATACAAGAATAAACTCTGTTTTGCACACTCACAACTGAAAACCTTCTTTATCCCAGCCCTAGAGTTTGCCACATAATGCATGACAAAAAAACAAGACACAAAACAACTAAAAGTGAATTGGCAGAGCCCAGCCTGGATAGGGCCTGTCAAGGGAAATACTGACTATCGGGAAGATAGCAGGTCCCCTCACCACAGCGCTGCTTCTCCACGTGTAGCGGAAGGAGAACACACCCCAGGTGAGCTATGTCACACGTGACCCATGCACGATCTACTCAACTCTGCGATGAACCAATTGGTCTGCATGCCTCACCTTTGCCAGGTGGTGGAGACACAGACACAGGCTCAGGGATATTCCATGGAGGAGTTAGTTTCTGCCACCACAGCCCTTCTTGAACCTTTCTATTTACTCCCATTGGGCTGCATGACTTTGCGTGTGTGAGTGCTGTGCAGGAGAGCGCCTACCTTAGGAAAATAAGCATTGCCATAAGCATGCATTTTGGCCATCTTAATTGGGCACAGGGTGGGCTTCATGGACTTGTGGCCATGCAGTTGCTCAGGGTAATGCCCTCAGAAGGGTCACATTTGCAGAGTTCAGTCTTCTGTGGTTACCATCTTGCAATTATTCATTTGATCTTTGACTTTGTGTTCTATACATGAAGCCTGATGGGACAATGGAGCATGAGCTAAGGACTTGGAAGCTTCAATCATACAAGTTCCGGCCTCCCACTGCCTGCTTGGGACATGTTCTTGGCCTCCTCTTCCCCACTTTCTGAAGATCTGTGTCCTGTCCAGCCAGCAAGTGCCCCCTGTGAGATCCTGGGCACAGATACGGGAATGGTGGAGTGTTACAGGGTGGCCACCGCAGAGGACCCAGAAGAAGGACAGTGGGGGGCTGATAGCCAGGGGAGCTACACCTGTGCTAATAATTACAGGCCAGTAGGGACTCCTGAGGGTCTGTGCTCACCTGGGGCATCCTGTTGCCCAAGGGGGTGCAGTACTAACTAATAAATATAAAACACCATGGCAGGCCAAGAGAGAGCATGGAAGAAAGGAAAAGTTTTCTGTTTTAATACCTTTCCTGGCATTGTTCCTCATGTTTGGAACAGAGCCCCATGATTTAAGATTCCAGGGATTCTAAAGAGTGATTCACTTTTTAATGCTCACACATAGAAAAAAAAAAAAAAAAACCCACCCCCAAAACACCAGGCAAACAAACAAAAAACCTAAATGCTGATGTAAAGAACCTATCTCCCTAGTAAAGGGGAGGGAAAACAGAGAGAAAATTACATTTACTGAGCATCCTTTCCTGGCCAGAACAAGGCTGATACTTCAGTGACACTTTCTTTTAAACCCCCATGGAGAATTTATTTCGTTTTGTCAGGGGTGCAGGTGAGGGTGGTGATGGGAGAGTGATTAGCTTCATTTTAAAGATGAGGGAATAAAGGGTCATAAAAACTCATCCTGGCTGGTGTAGCTCAGTTGGTTGGAGCATCGCCCAGGAGACCAAAGGGTCACAGGTTTAATTCCAGGTCAGGGCACATTCCCAGGCTGTGGGTTCCATCCCCAGTGCTGGGTGCGTAGGAGAAGGCAACCAGTCGATGTTTCTCCCTCTCCCTTTCTTCCTCACTCTCTAAAAGCAATGAAAAAAATGTCCTCAGGTGAGGATAAAAGCAATAAGAATAAATAAAAAAGCTAATGGACTTACTGAGCTGTCATCTTACGCACACAGGACGCAACTTCAGTTGTGAGCGCTGAAGCCCGTGCCCTCTGAGTCCTTTGGACGTGGGTGCTGAGTTCTTGTAAAGGAGAAGAAAGCCGTGGACTCCGGCTGAAATCGTATGGACTATGATGCCGCTTAAACAGGTAAAAACACAAACCTCTTTAGACTTACAGCTCTTACACGACCATAAAATTAAAATAAGTTCTCAGGTTCAATACAAATAAAACTACAAAATCAATGAAATTTAAATTAACAACAATAAGGTGATAAATGGTATTTTGCTCACGTTAAATAAAATTATTTCAACTAATTTGAATTTAACATTGAATTTAATTGTGGAAAAATATAAGTTCTTGGTTTGTACTATATTGAATTTCTGAATTTTTACTTTAATTATCCATATGTGGGGAATTCTTGAACACATTAGCATAGAGTATAAAATGATGTTAATAATTTCAAGGTGTATTTTATTTTATTTATATTATTACTGTAATTCCAATTGAGGGTTATCAGAGCTCATGCTTAACAAAAATCACCACTTTTGATGATGGTGTGTTTAGTCACTTTATAAAATGGTGTTGCTCAGTTGGAGATAAATTTAGTAGGGCAACATTAGCAAATCAGCTCCAATTATTTCTGGACTAAGGGTTACAACATTTATTGCACATTTGCTACTACACTACACTTTCTGCTAATGAAATATAAATCGCTGAGTAGAAAGGGCAAAGGCTAATGACCAACTGCTATGAAAATATCTTAACACACGGTTACGACTGCACCATATAGCTCAGTATCAGCCCTGCCTGTTACAGAAACTTATTCTGCCTGTGGCCAGGGCTTTTTCAATCATTGCTCATCAGTAACTGCATGTAAACATGTGTGTTTATGTGTGTGTGGTGTGTGCAAGTGTGTATATACAGATCTGCACGTGCATGTGTGTATGTATTAAAGAGTATGTGTATATGTACATGTCAGGGGACTTCTGTCCTGGAGAAAAACTATCAAGGCTCATCTGTTTTCCTTGCTGTTAAAATATTTGTTCTGCACATAATAGTTACTCAAAAATGGTACTTAGTCATGTGTTAACAGATACTCTCTTTGTCAAATATTATTTTTCTCTTGATCTTGGGTTCCTTGCCAACTGTAAACCAGGAAAACATGCTATCCTATTGTTGGATTATCTTAGGTGGTAAAATAACTTACATATTTGTTTTATTATTATTTTCTGACTTAACCAATAATTACCTAGTGCTTACTGGTGAATAAAAAACAGTTTTAAGCATTTTACAACACATGTGATTTCATAGTTGTTTTCAGCTGAGTTTCCCTATGACTAGAATTTTGAGTAAGTAGTTTGTTTTTGGAGGTGATTCCTAGAGTACTTGGCAAGGTTGGAGAATGAGATTGGGGGAGGAGGGCGGGGAGAAGCCAGTATGGGTGCTTTTGTGAGCACGTATCACTGTAGGCAGCTGGGCTCCATGCTGTTGGGGACTTCTGAGAGACCCGGCACTTCCCAGGGGCAAGGAAGCTGGAACATTTATTATTCAGCTCTTCCTTCATTGGTTAAGGGGCAGATCCAAAGAGCTCTTTACTCCATGGCATTTCTGGCCTGCCTCAAACATGAGTTGGACATAACTCGTTTTCCAGAAAGCCCCTGCATGGGTAGATGTGGGAGATTACAGTAAGAAGACTTTGGTATTCATGGGAAGGAGTGCCAAGGGGGCTAATGGAGGCTGCCAGCATCCACTACAATATTCATAGCAACACTATTATTATACATAGTTGACAGGTGAAGAAATGAGACCCAGGTAGGTGAAGTGGTTTGTCCAAGGTCATAGGGACAGAGTACAAGAGCTGGAATTTTAACCAGGTCATCTGGTCACAGACTCTGTACTCTTATTCACTACGATGATAATCAAAATGAATTTGTCCCTCTGCATATTTTCCCAAGAAATATTTATTTCAAAATATAAGCAAGGCTTTAACTATGCATACTTTCTAATTCACTGAAAATGAAATCCTTTGATAATATCTTCTTTCCTTCTCTATTGCCACTGAACAAATATTTCTGAATGTGCTTCTCCTTTTTCTTGGATAACTCTCCAGAATAAAGTCTGAAACTTTTCTATTAATTTTGAATGCAAATTACCTAAAAATAAACAAAGAATGGTAACCATTACATTTGAAAGAGTATAGAAACTATGTTATAGTCCAGGATAAAACTGTATGTCCCAAGAATCAGGGGATGGGCCTGGATGTCTCACAAAATATGAGTCACACTGTTTACTTACAAGACTTGCAGAAAAGTAAAAGGGAGAAGAGTTGAGAGCCCAGGTAATGGGCCTTTGTAATAAGATGACGTGGTCCTCCTGGCCCTTCCTAGTAACTCCCTCTCCAAGGACAAGATCCAAGGCAGACATTCTTCTCATGGAATATCATCTGGAATGATGTGACACAGACTTTGTGGGTCTGTGACTCACAGATGAAAGACCTAGATGTAATCCTCTTCCATTTCAACCATTTCCACCTGGCCCAAATGTGCACAGAATAGGTCTGGTTCATGCGTTCCAAATCTGTTCCCCGTATTCAGTCCTGTTTGTCAGGTTACATGAGCAACATCAAAAAGACATGGCCTCAACTACAAAGAATAATCCATTACAGGAAATGTACTGAGATATTTTGAGCTTCTTCTCAAGGCAGTCTCCCTTCCCAGACCCCTCCCTGTTTCCCTTGGGGCTCCTTTCTACCTTTAGTTCCTTAGCTTCAGGGGAGCTTTGTGGCAGGGCAGTAAACGGATGATTCTGGAAGTAAGTAATCTAACTCTTCTTGCTTTTGTAAAAGCCTGGATTGAGAAAGAAATTTTCCTGGGTGTTCTTGATACAAAGCACTGAAACATATGTATCTTTGAGAACAACAAGAAAGTAGCAGAAATTTCTCCAACACTGGAAGTGGAGAGAGGTGTTGAGTTTGGGGGGAAGCAGGGTCCTATAGAACCTGTCTTCTGGACACAGCCTGGTGAGTTTGCAGGGCCTCCAAGGGGGACTGGAATCCAAGCACCAGGACCTCTGCCTCAGCAAAGCTCCTGAGCCTTGTGCATGGCCCCAGGGCAGAGGGCAACCACAATCCTGTTCAGTGGAGTTACAATGACTGTGATCAGTGGGACATTAAAGACTTTTCCTTTTCCCCAAATTCCAAACCCAAGCCTTTCAAATTCTTAAGATAATCTAAAGAGAGAGAAGTCACAGTGGTGACTGAAAATGCTTTCTAGCCTGCTGGTGGGATGGAGAGGAGAGCACTTTCAAGCAGTTTTAAAGATATTTCCGGACTGCTTGGATTTGCAGTGTTGCCTTCCGGACACCAAGTAAGAGCTAACACTCAGTGTACGTTTCAGTGTGCCACACGCAGGGCTAAGTATCTTGTGTGAATATCTCATATAATCCCCACGGCAACTCTATAGATTTGGTAGTTTTGTTTTCCCCATTCCACAGATGAGGGAAATGAAGCTGAGAGTTTGAGCCTTAGCTCAAGCGAGGGCCCCATCAGGTGAGATTTGACCGCAGCCAGCTGAATGCCAAGTCTTGCATTCAATTCAACTCTGAAAATGTAAGTTGTGAAACAATGGGCACCCACGCAAGAGAATAAGGGTAAGAATGAAATTCAGTGTTCCCGCATGGAAATGTTGGTATACAGTACTTCCGAGGAAAGAGCAGCTGATGAGGGCTCCGGGGAGGGACATAAGCACCAAGAGGGCTGACAACAGTACATCCCGAGTGCTGAGAACAGTGCATGGCCCGCAGTGGGAGATCAACACATATTTGATGAGTGAATAAAAGATTGGCAGGGGCCTGGAATTCTGCCTTTTATGATGAGAAGGCTTTCAAGAATCCAAAGGGAGAAGGAAGTGAGGTGAGTACCACTTTGCCAAACCACCTTGCCCATGGTTAGGGGTTTGTGTGACCGAACACTACTTGACACGGTTCCAAAATGAACTTATTTCCCTTGCGGGTCTCCTCTTCCAAGCCCTGATGATGTCAATAAAGGAGAATGAATTTTTTTCTCTGATTTTAGAAGGCATAGAGACTCCATTAGCACAAGTAGTATTTTGGGTAAAATAAAGAAGAGATAAGCCCAGGTAAATACCTAGATTAATGGCAACAGATCCATATGTTCAGCATAGACTTATATTTTGGTTTTCTTTAAGCAGATAACTAACTGCTCATTATGTCTTCATTATAGAGTTTCAAGAGATCCCAGATGAATTACAATGATTAAAAATAATGCGAAGCAAAAGCTTTTGCAAGTACCTCTGGGGCAAAAAAAAAAGACTCTTCTTAGAAGGAGATGGTGGTTCCACTCTATTATTCTCATGAAACATTCTAAGACAAGGCAAATTATCTATAGGAAATTTTTAGGGCAAAAATATATGGTAGTAGGAGTTGTGCAAATTCAAAAAGATTCACCTTTAAATAAAACCATAAAGCAATGGTGCAATGTGTTTCACAGATGCTGACAAAGAAGTGGCTTTATTTTTATTTTACTGCTGGAGCAAATCACACACGGAGCAATTACCAGATTTTGCCCTGGGACAGCAGATCCAGGCCCCCTAACGCAGTCCCCAGTCTGTGAAGAGAATACTCTGGTGACCACAGAAAAAGACTGAAGCAGAAATCACCCGTTAACATTCTAGGACAGTCCGCAACTGTAATTAATGGTGAAATGGAAATAGATGTGCGTAGTGCTCATCTCCAATATGAACTAATGTGACCTTCCGGCTTCTCTAAGTTAGAAGTCTGACAGTTCCCTCCGCAGAACTGCTGAGGAGATAAGATACATTGGAATTCCTGAGATGACCTGGGATACTTACCAGTAGGAGCAGCTTCAAGGGAAACATCTGCTTTCTATCTCTTGGAAATTAATGAGCCACTGACAGCAAGAAATGTTGGTATTTGATAATAGGAAGGCAGCACAATATTCTAGGGCATATATGTTCAGTGTAAGCAGAAATTTATCTGCATAACAATAACGAGTCACTGAAACACCACTGCCTGCCAGCTCTTAACTGACTAGACTGCTTTCCGCAGGGCACAGGTACTGTTATGTTAGAGGCCCACTGTCCTGTTTGTGTCCATTGAGGCCATTGTTACCTTGATCTAAACGCTGACACTGTCCCCATGTCTGCTCACACACCAAGTATTCCTTTCAGCTCCCAAGGGGAAGAGATGTTGGCAGTGCCAATCAGTGTCCAGGAAAATAGTTTACAATGGCAGTGGTTTCTGTTCCCCTGTCTGGACTTCAGGGTAATGTCCACCACTGCCCCACGGGGGCCACCTATGGGAGTAACATTGGCAGCGCCCCCAGATAGACTGCAAACATTTTGTTTTTTTCCCAGCATCAAATTTGATCCCCAGATGTAAACACCATCTCACTCGCTCACTTCCCTAAGACTCAGTGCTAAAATGCCAGCATATTTTTCTGCTGTAAGATTTAAAACTTTTATTGGTCCTGAAGGGGCCAGAAAAGCTGCAGAAAAGCCCTGGTTTGCAGTTTCAAAACCTTTGAATTAAAAGCAGGAAACTGAGAAGCATCAAATATCGTCTCATAAAGGCTATTTTGATTTAGAAAAATTTCTGCACTGGAATTTAGATGTGAGTTCTGATGGCAAGATTAACATTATTAACACAGAGAAAAATCTACGTGGAGGCGAGATGATGCTGCCCACTTCCAGTGACAATGGCCAAGACGGATCGTGAAAGATTGTTTAGCCCCCTGGCCTCTCTGAGACCCAAACCTAGCGGTGCCACTGTCTTGTTAAAACTCTTTATTTGTTTCCTATGACGTTAATGCATAGTCATCAGGCTTCTGCAGGGCTTAGGTAAAAAGTAGGATTATTGGCTCACAGGGTTGAAAATTTTAAGGCATAGGAATTTTGGTTTCAAATAGATCCAGAAGCTCAAATAATTCTGCCAAGAATTTGTCTGTCTCAGGGTGGGGTCTGGGAAGTAAGCCAGATGCCCAGGGCGCAGATTTGGAGGCAACGGAGTTGTGTACCTGCTGGCTCTGCTCTTATAAGGGCCCTGAGAGCTAGAGCAGGTGAGTAGGGCTTTGCCTCCCTACATTTGCATGGCAGGCATCTTGCTCAACTCACCCTGTCAAGGCCCTGGGCCATCTACATCTCTCGGCTCTTGTTTCTGCATTGACTTCTTTCTCAGGTGAGTTCTTTTTTTTTGTGGACCCTGAGAAAGAAGAAGCCTACTTGGAAGGGCACCTGGTGGCTTCCCTGGGCTTAAATTAAAAAAGCAAACACACACACACACAAACAAAAACAGAGCCTAGCAGCTGTTTTGAAAAAGGGGCCTCCCACGCAAACTGCACTCCAGGGAGAAGCCTGCACTAAGCTGCCTTCCTTCTGCCTGAACTGCCTTTCTATACCGTTTCTGCCACCTGAGCCAGATTTTCAGAGGTTCCTGGAATCCCATTTCAATCAATAGATCTGAGGCTTCCTTGTCCAATTGAAGCTGAGCAGCTATATCCCCATCAACATCTTCACAGACCAATCAGAGCAGCTCCATTCTGACCAATCATGACCATGCCATTTGGACCGGTCACACTGTAAGGATTTGGAACCCTCGTTTGCATGAAAATAGACCAATCAGGGACCAGGAGCTGAGGACTTCTGTGTATATATGCCAGGTCCCCTTTGGCTAGGGGAGCACACTTTCCCTTTCCACAGATGACTGAGTGAATACTGCATTTTCTGTTTGGAGTTGAAATACCCAAGAGAAGAACGGAACAGACCTGCCTAGCTGAAAAGGGGCCTGCCTTATGGCCACCTCATAGCCATGCTGTTTTCACAGCTGTGCTGTGTCCTAATTGAGCTGCTTTGCACTGAGTAAAGTTTTGTTTTCCACTGCACTCCAAATTGGGGATTCCTGTTGGCATTGAAGTGGCACCAACGACCATCATTTGACACCTTGTTGTGGCCGGAGCTCCAGACATAGTTCCATCACCTTTATAAACTTTCTCCTTTTCTCCTGTGCCTCCCCCCAAACCATTTTCCTGGGAATTTCAGGAAAGAACAATCCCAGGACTTGTGCTCATTGGCTCTGATTGGCCCAGCTTGGGTGTGGCAGAATCATTCAGTACTACTTCCTTTTCCTCCCGGGCACACAGCTAAATCACATTTCCCAGGTCCCTTGCATCTAGGTTGGATTGTGTGAAGTGGAAGTGCAGTTGAAGTACATCTCCCTCAAGCTTGGATCCTCAAACTTCCCTGCTGATTGCCCTCCCTCTTCCTTCATTGACTGGCTGGTACAGAAGTGGCCTCAGCATGCAAAGATGCATCTGAGGTCCCAGGGTATGACAGAGCCATTAGGTGAAAGGAGCCTGGATGCTGAGTCACCATTTGAAGGAATCCATCCTGAAGAGTCATTTGATCAGAAATACATGCATTGGGATTTGTTTTTTTTTGAAAGAGAGAAACCAAACACTGTGATTGTTTTTTTTTTAATCTATTTTATTGATTATGCTATTACAGTTGTCCCATTTCCCCCCTTTATTCCCTTCTGCCCTGCACACCCCCTCCCACCCACATTTCCCCCCCTTAGTTCATGTCCATGGGTCGTACATATAAGTTCTTTGGCTTCCACATTTCCTATACTATTCTTAACCTCCCCCATCTGTCTTCTACCTACCATTTATGCTTCTTATTCCTTATACTTTTTCTCCCTCTCTCCCCACCCTCTCCCCTGCTGATAACCCTCCATGTGATCTCCCTTTCTGTGATTCTGTTCCTGTTCTAGGTGTTTGCTTTGTTTTTCTTTTTGTTTTAGGTGTGGTTGTTAATAACTGTGAGTTTGTTGTCATTTTACGGTTCCTATTTTTGATCTTTTTCATAGATAAGTCCCTTTAACATTTCATGTAATAAGGGCTTGGTGATGATGAACTCCTTTAACTTGACCTTATCTGGGAAGCACTTTATTTGCCCTTCCATTTTAAATGATAGCTTTGCTGGAGAGAGTAATTTTGGATGTAGGTCCTTGGCTTTCATGACTTGGAATACTTCTTGCCAGCCCCTTCTTCCCTGCAAGGTTTCTTTTGAGAAATCAGCTGACATTCTTATGGGCACTCCTTTGTAGGTTACTGTTTCCTTTTCTCTTGCTGCTTTTAAGATTCTCTATCTTTCATCTTAGGTAATGTAATTATGATGTGCCTTAGTGTGTTCCTCTTTGGGTCCAACTTCTTTGGGACTCTGGGTTTCCTGGACTCCCTGGAAGTCTATTTCCTTTGTCAGATTGGGGAAATTCTCCTTCATTATTTGTTCAAATAAGTTTTCAATTTCTTTCTCTTCCTCTTCTCCTTCTGGCACCCCTATGATTCAGATGTTGGAATGTTTCAAGACATCCTGGGGGTTCCTAAGCCTCTCCTCATTTTTATGAATTCTTGTTTCTTCATTGTGTTCTGGTTGAATGTTTCTTTCTTCCTTCTGGTCCGCACCGTTGATTTGAGTCTCAGTTTCCTTCCCATCACTGTTGGTTCCCTGTACATTTTCCTTTATTTCACTTAGCATAGCCTTCATTTGTTCATCTAATTTGCGACCAAATTCAACCAATTCTGTGAGCATCCTGATTACCAGTGTTTTGAACTGTGCATCTGATAGGTTGGCTATCTCTTCGTCGCTTAGTTATATTTTTTTTCTGGAGCTTTGATCTGTTCTTTCATTTTGGCCATTTTTTTTTTTTTTTTTTTTTTTTGGTCTTGGCACGCCTGTTACGTAGTAAGGGGTGGAGCCTTAGGTGTTCACCAGGGCGGGGCAACCCCCCTCACTGCGTTGTGACGCTGTATGTGGGGTGAGGTCCAAGAGGGAACAATGCCACTTGCTCCACTCTCTGCCTGTTTTCAGTCACTTTCCCCACTACCCACAATCAAATTGGGCCCTTCTGGTGCTGATTCTCAGGTGGGTGGGCTTGTGTACAGTCTAGGACCCTGTGGGTCTCTCCAGCGAGCTCCCCTGTGAGGCTGGGAGTTTCTCCCGCTGCCACCGCCTCAACCCCCACAGGTGTTTTCAATAGAGCTTTGAGGCTTTATTTCCCCACGCTGGAATCTGGGTTGCTGGTCTGTCTCACTCCTCAGTTGTTCCTCCCGGTTTATCTGCACATGAGCATGGGATGGCTCTGTCCGCCAGCCACCACCTTACCCACCCTGGTCCGCCAGCTGCCACCTTGCCACCAGTCCTCTCCACCCAGCTGCCCATCTCCGCCCCTCCTACAGGTCTGGATGAATGTTTTTTCTTTAATTCTTTGGTTGTTGGACTTCCATACAGTTCGATTTTTTGTCAGTTCTGGTTGTTTTTTGTTTTAAAATTTGTTGTTGTCCTTCTTTTGGTTGTGTGAGGAGGTACAGTGTGTCTATCTACGCCTCCATCTTGGCTGGAAGTTGAGATTGGGTTTTTTGGCTACAACAGCTAGTATTAGTTGTCCTGTCTAATCCATTGGTTATATGCCTGTTCCTGAACCCATTACTGTTGCCAGGAAGAATGGGATGCTCTGACTGGCTAAGCCTGAGTCATGTGCTCATCTTTGAAGCCCTGAGTTAGGTTGAGCTCTGCCCCAAACCACGAGATGTGCAGCAGGGAAGGAGCAGCTTCCCAAAGGAAAATCAAAGTCCTGTTACCAGAATAGGGAGGGGAGTTTTGTCTGGACAGGCAGACAAAACCAACAGACCTGTACAGACTTGCACAGAGCCCTTCAGTCTGGCCTCTGTGACACTATGCTTTGAGAAATGCTCACCATTTCGAAGTTTCTTTCCATGCTACACCGTCATTCCCATTCCCGCTCTGCTTATCTGCTTCTCTGTGTTTCCCACTGTTAATCTTCTCTGCCCCTACCCTCTTATGCTCCTTTCAGCTTCATCTGGAAAACTCACACTCATTCTTAAAACCCAGTTTAGATATTCGTTCTTTTAGGAAGTTCCTTTATATCTATGGTAACTTCTGTGTCCTCCTCTTTCTCACATAGGGCACTCTGATTTTACTTTTATTGTCGTTCCCTCCTTAATTATAAATTATTTAACAGTGAAATCCTCAAAACAGGGGTGGGCCTCATCATCATTTTATCCCCAGCACTTGAAACCATCCTTCCAACTTGTGGAAACATTCAGATGAATGAAGAAAGGAATATAGTTTTACTATCCCACTGTGGGTTAAACCCACTTTTCCAGAGGATATCCACAGGAGAGCTAAACCTACTTTTCCACTTATATGGTTAACAAAGTAAGACATTTAGTAATCAAAAATGATCAGTAGAATGTGTCTGAAACCATTTGTCTGTTTTACAAATTATACTGTGTTAATAAATCAAAGGACTAACTTTTGAATATGATAAGGTGCTTATAATTTATTTAACATAAGAACTATTATAATAACTTCATTATATTAAAAACTCAGCGTCATTATTTGTGTGCAGAAAGTGGGCGAGGGAAGAAATTAAAAATATTTTGAAGTAAAAATTTACTTTGTGGAAGTAGGATTTATTTTTTGCTTTATTTTTTCTTCTCCATTGTTTGGGACCAGTACAAGACTAATATTCAACCTATGACGGCTATGAGGATGAAACTGTCGTGCTCTTGTTCTCTCTTTTCAAAAAGATAATGTCCTCATTGTCTGATTGAAACTCCCTACCTCCCTGTTAAGGGGGGAAAAGACCTGATCAAGAGGTTTCTGAAGCTGCCATTGATAAAACACAATGGCCTCTTCTTACAGGACATTTCATGGCCCTTAAGTAAATCACTGTTGGCTGATATGATGAAAGAGTGAAAAATGGGAAAAGAGAACCTGAGCGTTCATCAGCCAAACCCAGGCCTGGGTATAAGCTGGAATCCACACGTTGCAGGCCAAATCTGAGACGCCAAATTTGTATCATAATAATGAGAAAAGGACAAATCTCAAATTCAATATTCTCAATACTTTCCATCTTTTAACTTGTGGAGGAGCTTGAATGAGCACTTCTGGGAGCCAGAGCCATTGCTCAAGGCAGCTTTGCCTCCCTCTCTTGTGTGGGCTTTCCTGGGCCAGTCCTGGGCCATAGCTGAGACTAGTTTCCCATTGCACAGAGGTGAAGTAACCAGTGTAGATGTGTTATGCTGAGCTTATTTGTCAACCTTCATAGCTGGAAAAATAAAACTTCCACTCTCTCAGTTCAGCTTGGTGCTCGTCCACCTCGAGTGTCCTCAACTAATCCCTGGAACCTGTCGTATCAGTCAGGGCTCTCAAGAGAAACAAAACCAATAGGACAAATAAATAGATAGACAGAAGGAGATTTAGCATAGGAATTTATTCCTACACTAAATAGAAGATAAGAAGTCTCATGATCTGCTATCTGCAAACTAGAGAACCAAAGAAGCTGGTGTCATAAGTCAGTCCGGGTCGGAAGGCTTGAAACCCAGCAAGCCGATGGTGTCACCCCCAGGCTGAGGCCAAAGAACCTGAGAACCAGGAGCACCAATGTCTGAGGGCAGAAGATGGGAAGGGAAAATTTTCTCTCAAGAAGAGAGGGAGAAAATTTGCTTTTCCTTTGCCTTTTGGCTCTGTATGAGCTGTCAACAGATTGGATGATGCCTACCCACACTGGTAAGAGCAGATATTCTTTACTCTGCCTATTGATCCACATGCTAATCTCTCCCTCAAACATCCTCACAGACATGCCCAGAAATAATATTTTATCAACTATCTGGGCATCCAATAGCCCAGTCAAGTTGACATAAAATTAACCACCATACCTGTGAATACATTACCTTGTATGGCACAAAGGACATTGCAAGTGTGATTAAGGTACAAACTTTAAAATGGTAGACTATTCTGGATTATGCAGACAGGCTCAGCATTATCATATGAGGACCTTTCCTAGCTGTGATCAAAGAGATGTGGAAACAGAAGAAGGATCAAAGAGATACAACAGTGCTGGCTTTGAGGATGAGGGGAGGGACCACAGGCCAAGGAATATGGGCATCCTCTCGAAGGTGGAAAAGACAAGAGGGTGGGTTCTCCCCCTTAGAGCCTTCAGAGGAGAAAGTGGCCCTGCCAAAACCTTGATTTTACCCTAGTGAAACCCATGTCAGACTTCCGACTCACTGTAAGATAATAAATTTGTGTTGTTTTAAGCCACTAAATTTATAAACATTTCTTATTGCAGCTGTGGAAAACAAATGTATCCACTAGCATATCTTGAAAAGAACTAGTAGTGAGAGGTCAAAAAAGACTTCATAGTCTCCTTGACAGCAATTAGCGAGAAATAATCATTAGACTGTGCCTTCTGTCTTCTAGTCTCGTTCTGCTCAGTTATTGTAATGTGTAACGAGAGGTGGGAGATTGGAAAAAAGAACTCTGAGTATTTATTTCTAATTTGGGGAGGAAGAAGATGGTGAAAGGTCAGTGTGAGGGGGCTGGCTCCCATCGCTTTGGGAAAACACAAGTCTGGTGAGTCACTTAGTTGTGAAAATTATATTTTAAAGTCAAATTTGGGAGGAGGACTGAAAGTTGGATCACTTGTTTCAAGCTCCAGGGTCATAAACATATTAAGAGGATCAAATAAGACGGTACATGTGAAATCTCTTCAAAAGCTAGACAGTGTCAGGTGCAGTAGACTGAATGGTGCCCCTACCAAGAGCTCTGTCCATGTTCTAATCCCTGGAATTTGTGAATGGGACCTTATTTGGAAAAGGCCTTTGCCGATGTGATTAAATTAGGGATCTTGAGAGGAGAAGCTTATCCCGAATTATCCAGGTGGGCTCTGAATTCAATCATAAGAGAAATCACCTCATAAGAGAGACACAGAAAAGACACCAGAAGAAGAGAAGGTGATATGACCACAGAGACTAGAGTGATGCAGCCACAAGCCAAGGAATCCTGGCAACCTCCAGAAGCTGGAAGTCAGGAATGAAACCTGTCCTTGGGCTCTGGAGGAAGCACAGCCCTGCCAGCATCTGGATTTCAGACTTCTGGTTTCCACCACTGTGACGAATACATTTCTGTTATTTTTAAGCCACCCAGGTTGTGGAAATTCAGTATGGAAGCTCTAGAAAACTGAAACATGTAAGGTTATAGACTAAGTTACAAAATATAAGTATTAGTAGGAACGGTAGTATATACATTTCTCAGTGCTATTGTCGGGAGACATTTCCATATTACAGTATAATTATGTGATTAGCAGATAAGCCCTTAATCGAGTTAATAAATTCATGATTATGTGGTGAGATCCCTAAGGATCCTTGTCATCTCCTAGTGCCCCTCCCATTGTACTGGATGCCAAATAGGTGCCCAACACATATTTTCCGATTTGTATCACATAACAGGAAGTAGTTCAGTCAATGAGGAAATCCTCTTGAGTGCAGAAAAATAAGGCTGCCTGGATGGGGAGGTTTGAACCTGTGGGACCCAGCCTCCCCTTTCTTTTTGTAGATATTGAGTTTTCAGGAAAGACCTAAACCAGGTTCAATAACTTCAGAGTCATCTGTGATGCACCGTGAGCCTTTCAAAAATGTTTTCCCTCTAGTTCCTATACAAAAATTTTCCAAGGTCCTTGAGTTAGGTTGAAGGGCAAAGCCAAACTGGTCACATGAACCCACTTGACATGAAAGAATGGGATGAAGTTTCCAAAGTGATGGGATCTGAAGCTACCCTGCCTCTGAGGTCTGCCCACCAGTCTCATTGGCCTCCATCCAAACCTGAGTCAGACTGCACTGTGAATTTGAAGAGACTTCTGGTCCATGTGCTGGCAGCTTATTTGTTTTTAGCAATTTCTAGAAAGCTTCCAGAAATTGCTAAAAACAAAACTCCTAGAACATTTCTAGAAATAGTTGTTTTATATGGAAGCATCCCAATGGCCTTTCCCGGCTAGCTCTGACTCATGCCCTTCCCCCTGTCACAACATATCCCTTCCAATCAGTATGACAACCATCTGCCCTTGAGCCTGAGGCCAAAACAAATATGATTATCATGCTATCTTCAGAGTGCTGACAGCACCCTTGGTGTTGGACAAGCAGGCAGCCCAAGCCATTGTGCCAAGTTTGGGTCCCAAGGGACTGTGGAAAAACTGCAAAAAGAAAGAGGAAGCTAAATACATTTGGATGAGAAATACCCTTCCATCAGCACCTGTTGCCCCCAGCTCAGCAATACAGGAAGCCATTAAGGAAAAATGCATTTTTGAGTATGAGTTCAGTAATTGTTCATTTATCACCGTAGAGTCTCATTCCACCCATGCGTTCCCAGGAGTCAAACTTACAAATCTTGTCTTTCTCATGGATGAAATTAATCTTTTACCCAAATGAAATTTTCTGTGCTCTGTGCCATGGCCACTGCTGCCCAATCCCTAGTCTCTCACTTAAGAGGGTGACTCTATTGTTCTTGCTTCTCCGTTGAAGCCTAGGACAGCTACGATGCCTCTGCAGCAGCAGCAGCCTCCACGTGTTCTGAATTTGTAAGTCAGGAAGGCTAATTGTTTTGATGGCCTCACTTCCTTTCGTGCTCCAACTTTAATGCATCTACTCTGGTTGTGTTGTCAGAATTGCTATGACCCATTCTTGCCAGAGTAATTGGGTGATGTTCCATTTTCCTTTAAATGTAGGTGTTTTATATTTAATTGGGGAAGTAGCAATTCCTGCTGCCTCAAATCCAGGCACATTATAGAAAAAATTTGAATTTTCAGTGATTCTATTTTTTAACTGGATTTGGAAAAAAAACTTTAAAAATCATCTGACCAAACTTTCCATTTTTGTGAAGAAATCAAAGACTCTTTCAAAGTCAAAACAATCTGTGACAGAAAAGAATTTGCTACGAAGCCTTAAACCTCTCACCAGAGCTCTTGCTGTTGCCTCAGCCGTCCCCAGGAGATGGCTGACTGAAGACACCTGGCTGTGCCGTTCCTCCTTACCAGTACCCACATCCCACCCTCCTCCCTAAAAAGGATCCTGATATTTATGGGGGGGGGGACCCAAAAAACGGAATTTATCCGTAAAAAAAATGTGTATTTTTTCCTACATGTTTAAACTTCAGTCACCTTCAAAGTACTCTCCATTTGATGCAATACACCTATCATTTTTTCCCACTGCTCAAAACAGTTTTTGAACTCGTCAATTTTTATGCTTTTTAGTGCTTTTGTTACTTTCTGTTTCACTGCTTCCACATCAGCAAGATGTTTCCCTTTGAGGACTTTTTCCATCGAGGAGGAAAAGAAGAAAAAGTCATTCAGGGCCAGATCCAGTGAACAGGGAGGGTGAAGCACGGAGGTTCTGACGTTTTTGGTCAAAAACTACTAAACACTCAGTGCATGGTGTGGGTAGGTGCGCTCATAAATCACCCATCATGAAATGGGCAAACGTGTTGAGTCTTCAAAAAAAATTCGCTGAAACCAAACACAGCCTCTCACAACAATGCCAGCTGGTACACTGATACAGGCGGGTCCCTGGAATAGTAACCTAGCAGGGGAAGCCTGTATGACAAGGGGCCCGCCCTCTAGAAGATAATTCCAGCTGTTTCAGGGTTCCCCCTCACATTTATGTAGAAAGAAGGATCCTTGACCTCACCTAGCATGAACTGCAGGACGGTTGGAGCACATCTGTGGAGTGGGAGGCACGTTGCTCCCCAGCCTGATTGTTGCTCAGGAACCCAGACTCCAGAAGTTAGAGAGTGAGGTGACTGTCGTCCTGGATGGTTGGCTTTTTTTCCGCATTTTATTTTATTTTTTAAATTTAAGAGTAGCTGGTATACAGTCTCATTTTGGTCATATTAATTTCAGGTATACAATATCATGATTCGACACCTTTATACCTTGCATTGTGATCATCCTGCTAATTCTAGCAATCATCTGTCACCTTTTGAACTCATCACAATGTTACTATGTCCCCCCTCTCTTTTCACCCGTCCTCCACCTCTCCTGTCCAGTAACCATCCCTTTGGTCTCTGTTTCTGGCTGGTTGGCTCTTGTTTGCCAATGTCCTTCACTCTTACAGTTGAGACCCAACATGTGGTGGCACTGAGACCCCTGAATGGTATGAGGTAAGTGTATTGTTGGTCCTCTGTGCACCGACATCTGTGTACCCAGCCCACCAAGTTCAGCAGACCATGGAGGAAGAGGCACGGGCAAGGTGAACTCTTCTCTAGGACAAAGGCACCATTCAAGCATCACTAAAATACAAGTTCCTGGCAAGATACGTAATTCCACTTAACTCATAAACAAAACTGGTGAAGATGAAATAATGAGATGACATGTAAAAGCCAATGTGGCTACTTATAAGTCCTTATCTTTATTTTACTCGTCTCCTTTTAAAAATTTTCGTAAGAACATGGACAAATTGCATTCGTAATGGAATGTAACTGATCTGTGAAGCACTTATTATTCCTCCCATTCCAGCCAAATGTTTCCCCCAGATGGACATGGAACAAGGGGGCAGATCCAGTACTGGGTGTGCCAAGTGAAGAAATGGAAATAGATGTGGAAGGTGGGAACTTTGAATAGAAAACTTTTCTCTCTCCTTGCTTTCCAACCTGGAGTCTACTCAAAAGTACTAGACAACTCTCAGATTCTACAGTGAGAACACAAGATTTCAAATGGAAAGTTCTATTTTAAGTGCCAAAAGCCTCTCGTCTCTAGGATAACATTTTGTTTTCTTTTTTCTTCTTGAATTCTCTGACTTCTTTTTCTTTGCTGAACTATTTTTCAACCAGTTTACTCGTGTCTACCTGTTGTAATGGACACATTTTGGTTTGGGTTTTCCACCTGTTTTGTGGGCATGTAAAACATGGTTAAATCTTGTGTGTTGTAAAATTTTATCAATACATCCCACGGGAAGAATCTAAAGGGCAGTGCTAGGGGGAGGAAAAGCAGGCCACTTGAGTGGCCCTAACCATTCAAGCCATTCTCCTCTTTGGAGGCACCGGGCCTCAGGAAGGACCAAGTCACCCTGAACATTTACTTTCAACTTTCTAACTCAGTTTGATTTTCAGACGATTTTTGTTTCCTGAATTCAGCCTTGACTTGTAAGTCGTCACAGGTGTTTCAGACCCTTCACTTCACCTGCCTTCACACCGGAGCTGTGGAAAGTGTAGCTACCTTGTTTGTGTAGATGGTTCACTGACATGATTTACGGGGTGAGTAAATGCAGCTGAATATTATAGATGCATTTGATTTCAGATTAGCTGGCCACCAACCAAAGAGCGCTGGTGGGTAAATATGAGAGAAATGTGAAATCTTTAGTCTTAGAGTTGGCATTAGTGTCCAACTCACAAGATCGCTAAACTGAAAATAAAGTCCATGCCCTGCTAATAATCCCTGGGTCCCTGAGAGGAGGCCTTTTTCCTCCCCTCTTCTCTGATTTGTGACAGTTTGTAACTTCCAAAGGAAATTACCTGAACACAATCTATTCAAATAAATCACCAGGCAGCTTATTCCAGTAGTCACAGGACAGAAAGACTCATAGATCAAGTTACCATCTTTGAATCACACAACTTTCGGCTTACATGTTATTTCCTCAAAGAAGCCTTCCTAAACTGTCCTAGCTAAGTTAGCCTCCCATTCATTTGGTCATGTTGCCCTGAAATATTGGCTTCGCCACACTTATAACTGTTTGGCATTTTCTACTTTATTTATTTGTGGACTGTTTGCCCTTCTGGAATATGAGCAGGCCCATATAGAGATATAAAATAGAGATCGATACAGAGATAGATAGATATACACATACACATGCATCCCTGTCTAGTAGGCAGTCAATTTGTTTTTTGAATGGTGAGGAAACTCACTGAACCCAGGTATGTATTCCAGGTGTCCTCCACTCATTATGTCCTGTGCCTAATGTCCACCACTCACTATGCCTGTGCCTAGTTTCCAAGCCCTCTGTGTCTTGCCAACAGATTGCATTGCAAACTGTGCCACCAAAATTAGCCACATTTCCTGGTACCACAAATGGCCATCATAATGATCGATGCTATAAGCTAAGGATGGCAGAGGGAGACACACAAAATGAATGAGAAAACGATTTTTCTTCTTCATCAGACTAAAAGTTTCTTAAGAACAGCCTCAGTGCCTGCTACCAATTAGATGCTAAAGATAAGTTTGCTTAATGCTTAAACTAAATGCTTAGGAAATAAAAAATAATTCATTCTTGCTTTGTAAGAAACCAGAGTCCCAAGAGATACCCCCTGGACTCCTCCAACCCCTTGGAAAGTCACCTAGATACCATATGTTCCATGCCCCCTGCTGGTCCTTTCTGTTAAATGAGATATTGGTGCTTTAAATAAACATCGTAGTTGACCTATCACTAGTGAAAAAGAATCAATGTGAATGCATTCCTCATATAATAAGACCTGAATCCCTTAAGCCTATAATTTGCTTCTACTGGTGTAGAATTTTGAAGTCCAAAAATGTGTCTGCCATCGAGGAAGTTAATTCTAGGCTACTGGCTCTGCGGCTATGTATGTGGCCATTGTTCACGAATGAGGAACGGTCAGGAGCAGATCAGTGCTCTGTTCTCATAATGAACCTTATGTTTCTAAACACAGGTGCGTTTGGACTGTAGACATCTGTGCCATTAACCGGGGGGTGGGGAGAGAGAGCACAAAAGCTGCTCAGAAATGGGCCTCTTGGAAACGCAAGATGGTCTTAATGCAGCAGCTCTTATCAACACCATCGTTATTTCTTTGATGATGTATCATGGTGCCGAGTCAGTAGTGATGAATCCAGTCGTCTCACCACCACGTTAGCAGCATGCCGCCTTTCACTTGGGGTGGGGGGAGAGGAGAGTCCTGCCAGAATTCACCCCATTGTCGTTCTGTTGAAAAGAGTTGTCAGAGGGCCCCTATTTCACCCCACAATCATTTCAATCTGCTTTATCCTCCAACTCTATTTCATCTCTGCTATTTGATGCACAAGAATGAAAGAGCTCCTGGGAAATGCTTGTTCCGACGGCTCTGATGAGACAGATGTCCTGGGAAACCATCGAAAGTGTGCAGGGCAAAGAAAGGATGGCTATCAGATGACGCATGGACATTCTCCTGCCACCCCCACTGAATCGATACATGTGTTCCGCATCTCAGTCCCAAGATTGCTGCAGCTGAGAAATTTACAGATATTCAGGACTACCCAGCTCTGATAACAGAGACATTCTTGGCCATTTTACTGGCAACACACACTGGGAATTTTTGTAGATCTTCATATGACACACTA
Organism: Macrotus californicus; assembly: GCA_007922815.1. Lineage (NCBI taxonomy): Eukaryota > Metazoa > Chordata > Mammalia > Chiroptera > Phyllostomidae > Macrotus > Macrotus californicus. Next base: position 5,970 of record VMDR010008555.1, on the reverse strand, counting down.
TAATTTGCACTTGTCCCATATTAATAAATATTTTAAAACATATAATAAAAATATATTCCATGGTCAGTAAAGAAAGTTTTGTGTTTTTATTTTTTTTTATCTTAGATGCATATACTCGTTCAACTAGAACAATCTCCTGGTTTTTTATAAACTCTGAATGAATGTGGCTTTTTCTAAACACTATGGTAATATTTTACTAACTGCCTTGAACTTTGAGCTGGAGCTGCCACTAATATTCACCTACTCTAAAAAAATGGAGATACAGAGACGTTGAGTCATGTGTCAAGGACATACAGCCAGGCAGTGGTAAAGCCAGGGCGAGAATCCAATTCCCTAACTTGAAGTTCACGCTCACCATTTAACCATGTGTATCAGTCAGGGTGCAGTTGGGGCAGCAGAACCACTATGAGTGACGTGGAGTAAGAGATTTATTATAGGGCCTAGACCCTCTGCAATGGTGAGAGCTGGTAAAGTCTTTAAGAGGGTGTTGTTCTGCATCCAGGGTGGGCTTAAAGGGTCTGTGTGTCAGCAGGACTTGAAGTTGGGAAGAAAAGCTGGATGTCAAGTGCAAAAGAACAAGGGCAAACTGGAATCCATGAGGCAAAACCCTAACCTGCCTGCCTGTCCCCACCTCTACTGTCAACCATGTGGGTGACGTGAAGGAAGAAGCTGACAGCCTTCACCACCAAGCCACACATGCATCTGGCCCAAGCCACAGAGCAGTGGGAGGGGATCAGCAGGAGGTGAGGCATCTGAGGCCCAGCTTCTGCCCCCCACCACCAAGGGAGCTGGCAGATCAGCACCCACATGTGGAACTGCACTTGGCAACCTACTTTGACCTTGTGGGTATAATGGCTATTGCTTCACCGCCACCATCCACATCATGCACAAATTTCTCTTGTGGCCATTCTTAACCCAGAACCAAATGGTGAAAAGAATTCCGGGAAGCCAGCTCCAGCTTTGCTAAATGAAAAGCCACCGCACCATGTTTTATATCTTGTGTGCATTCACAAATGCCTTTCATTTTTTGTGACACCAAACACAGAATAACTCAGATATAAAATACAAATAAATATAGAAGCTTTCCATGGTTCCTTTTGTGGAATTATTGCTTTCTGTCACCTTGAATACTCAGTCATCTTGGATCATTTTTCTTGCCATGTGCTTCTTGGGATGAGTTAAAACCACCGGCCTATTTGTATATCACATACATAAAATAATGAATCTATTGATATACAACACTTGCAACAAAAACAGGTCTTCCAATATTCTGTGTGTCGTGTAGGTAAGGACTAGACAAGCTTCAGGATTCATCTGGCATTGCTACGTGTGTAACTGGGTGTGTATTATTTATGTATCTACGTGGTTATGTTTACATGCTCGCTTTGTTATCTAACAAAACAGCGCTGTAAGGACTTAAGAGGAACAGTTTTGACGAGTGCACAGGCAGATATCTGAAAACTGAGAGCTTGAGATTCTGCGAAATCAGTGCGGTAACTCCCGAGTAATTATCTCAACTACTAAAACCTGTCACTGACCCAGAAGCCCAAAGAGCTGACAGGTATGTAAGCTGTTTCTTCACTTTGGCTTCTTGAGATGACTGAAATATTTAGAGACAGAAAACTCAAAAACATTTAAAAACTAAAGAGCAAAAATATCTAACCACAGAAGTACTAGAAATTTGTTCCCTCTGCACACCTTGGATTCTTTTGCTCTGGAGCTTGCTTGCTTCCCTCTCAGAGCCAGCTCCTGCAGTGTTGTTCTCTTCCTTTGCCCTTTCCAGGGGAAAAACGTCAATACTCCAGGCAAATAAATCAACAAATAAATATAGTTTTGAGATTGCCATGCCTTCAACCCACCAGTTTTCACCAATCTCCTGACCACCTAGGAACTGTTGAAAGATAAACTGAAGCACATTAAAATTTACAAGAGTTTCTTTGACCAACATCAGTTCTAACTGAAAGTGATTTCAGGTGCACCACGGGCAGGAGCTAAGGGGACAGGCTTTTATAGAGAAGACTCCAAAGCAAGGAAAATTATTTGATTGGCTGTAGCTTAAGTGGTTGCCTTATTTAAGCTCAGTTGACTATTTGTTACTGGTTGTTCTTCAGTTTTGACTTAAGTTCGAGGTATTTATAGGCATTGACTCTGGCTTAGTCTCTGGTTGCTGACAGAGGCTGCCGAGACACCGGAGCCACCTGCGCCTAGCGGCCACCTGCGCACTTACCTTAACAGTGCCGTATGTGTCCATACTTCAGGTTTTTCTTTAAACTGTTTGTACTGGTTCCCTCATTAATTGTTACATAAAAATTTTAGCCATGTGTTCGTTTTAATTTTATAGAGAGTCATGATTTTAACTTTAAAAATTTATCTTTTTAATATTTGGAAATAGTTAAGGCTGAATCATCATCTCCAACTTGGGTAACTTGATGCCGTTCAGTGAACCCACCTTGGAGGATTATTTCCGACCGTGGCTTTCACTGAGTCATAGTACCTTGTCGGTGGGGTGGAGGCTTATATTTGCCATCCATGGACGCACGATGTGAGAAAGTGCCTCTACGATGTAAAGTTCTCTGCAAATCTCATCCTCCAGTCTGCGGGGATCGGGGGTGGGGTCGGTTAGTTCTGGACACTGCCTACCTCTCCGCATCACTCTGACCCCATGGCTGAGCATGCAGATGGGGAGAGACATCCTGAACGAGGGAGCTTAAGAACGCTACCTTCTGTCTTTTGCTCTGAGCTGGGGTTTGGGGGCTCTGGGCCTCAGGAAACCTCTTCCAAGGCTGGGGGCCCATGGGCTTCCATGACAGAGAGGACTGTAACCTAGCAAGTGCTGTTGCCTGTTTCCCTGGGCAGGTGAAGCAAAGAGGGCCGGGTTGGTATTTCATTTCTATAGTTCATGCTTTCTGTGCAAGTCTCTGCAGCCAAAAAACTACTAAGTCAAACCTCCCGTGCTGAGGTAAAGCCAAACCAGTTGCAGCTCTTCCTTTCACCTTTGTTCCTGACTGGAAAAACCCATTCTGTGCTCAAAGGAGGGACTGTCTTTTGTTTTTCCAGAGAAGTAGGTGTACAACAGAGGGAATATATAGTGGACTTTGACTGGTGCCGTCCTTGTATGTAATTTGGGGTAATTCATCTGGATAACCTAATTGGCATTAATACTTGGAGTAGGGTAGAAGGAGGTATTTATTTGCCTCACATGCCATTTCTCCTTCAGGATTTTTAGAAATGAGTGTAAAAAGACAAGTCTCTTCCTTCCCCTTAGCACACTGCCTCTCCACCAGGTCCATTTCTCTCCTTCTCTGCCTTCCCTTCATCAGCCATTATACGAATTGAAGTAGATTTTGAGTCTTTACTCATTTTTTAAAAAACGATATTTACGTTCCCTGTTCTTAATTTTAAAATCAGTTGGGCATGACATTTCAGATCTTTCTCTTATAAAAACAAAACCTAAGAAAACTGAATGAATTTTTTTTTTTTATATTCCCACATGGTTGTGGTTTTCTTTTAAAGCAGGTCAGCTGTCTTAGTAGAAAGCTTTCCCCGTTCTTGTGAGGAAGGAGATGGAAGAGGAGGAAAAGAGGACAGAAAATGCTCCAAACATCACCGTCTGAAGCGGCGCTCAAAACAGATAACCGTTCAAATGACACACGTAGCTTTAAATTCTCTAGCAGGCACACTTTAAAAAGGAAGAAGAAACAGATGAAATTAATTTAGTGATATATTCATTTAACCCAACGTATTTAAAATATTATTACTTCAATGTGCAATCAATATGAAACATCATTGATGAGATATTTTGCCTTCTTCATGGACTTATGTCTTTGCAGTCCTGCGGGTGATGCACGCTCACAGCACACCGCAGTTAGGGCTGGCCATATTTTAAGTGCTCAGCAGCTGCCATGTGTGAGAGTAGTCGCTACTGTATTTATTGAGCAGCACCAGCCTAAAGATCCTTTCGTTTTTATGCTGCCACCTAACTTTATTTTAAAATTTCTGCTTTGTTGCTGTGTTTTAAAAGAGACAAACCATTTAGAGTCCAAGTCTTATGTCAGGGGGAAAACCATCACAGCAGTTCCCATGAGGTATAGAGTTTTGTCAAACAACAGCTATTTCTTGTTAATCCCACTTATTCCTTCCCCAGCGGAACATCCATTGGTATAGTGAGCAGTAAGTCAAAGCAAAACTACTTCATTTCATTAATTCCAATGCTAACTCCTTGAAAGATCAAATTATTCCAATGAAAATTATCACCAGACTTTACACAATAGTAAAAAAAAATGATACTGTCTTTTTTAATGTTTTTCCATGTGCACAGAGCATTCCATAATTTCATAGCAACCTTGCAGTTTGAAGCAAGCCCAGCTGTTAGGCAGAACTTTTCAGGTGAGGAGAACTACACGGCACGTTGGCTGTGCTGAAGGCAATACCATGAGTACTTTCCTCGCCTTCACTGTGCCTGGGGAGAAGGCCTCCTCCATGCATTTCCAGATTCCTGATGGAATTTCTACTCTTGATTGCAAAGTCTGGTACCTGTGTGTCTCCATCTCATTGTCTTTGCTATAGTATTATAACATCTTATCTCTGTTACAGGATTTGGGCAAGTTAAGGAAAAAAATGCTGTGGTTTGTTGCATTGCCTCTCCTACTAGTTTAGGGGCGACTCCAGGTATAGAACGTTCCTTATTCTTCACTGTGACTGACTGAACGTGAGCAGCAAAGCCTGGCACATCATTGCTGCTCGGAACTTTTTACTGAAGGCAGGAAGTTCTGCCCTGTCCATTTACCTTTTTTCCCTTACTTTTCAAATGCTTTCATCAAGGCCCTGGGCCAGGACTCACTTTCTTCATGACTCCTGGCTGGTTTATCGCATACTACACTGACATTTCACACTGAATTTCACTCATTCAACAAACGTTCATTGAGTGCCTACTTTAAGCAAGGCATTGTGCTGGGGAAGATGGCGAAAAACACAGACTTGATCCTTAAATTCAAGCGTAAGTGGGAAAGACATGGGAAAAAATAGGTGTGATGGATATCGTGGTTTTCAAATACCTTCCAGTGAATTTTCCTTCTGGATAGTTTGCTTTGTTTTATTTGTTTTCTTCCCCTGCAACCCTTACCACCATTTAGCCTTGAGCCTCAGAGTCTCAGAAAGGAAATCCAGGTACTGCTTGGAGCAAACAAATCAAAGGGTAGGGAGGAAGGAGAGGTCCCCAAAAGGCAAAGAACAGAAACAGAAGCTGCCTGGGGTCATTGCTGAGGGAGTGCAGAGTTGAGAGGGGGGGAGGTGAAGGAAAAGAGGAAGGGAGAGAATGAGAGGGAGAGGGAGAGGTGGGAAGGGAGGAGAAAAAGGAAAGAGAGAGAGAGAAAACCTTCATTTTCTCTGCCATAAGCAGGTCCTAAGAGCTGCTTTCAAGTCTCATCTATGCTAATTGGAAGGAAGCTGTGAGGCTCCAGATTTAATCCGAATTGGGCTGAGTTTTAAAATATAAATGACTAAATAGTGACTACATATCGCTGCACTATCTAGCTTCCTGGCTACCCTGGAGATGGTGGCGCAACAAAGCAAAATGAATAGCAGTCACGGAGATGTTGAAGTTGACCCCTATTTATGTAATACTGAGTCGGGCCTCTGAGTCAAACCCTCTGTCTGTACTCCACGGATGGTAAGGGATAAACATCCACAGCCAACTACTTCTCAAGTGGCTATAGTACACTTTTCAAACTATAATTCTTTCAGAAATGGCTACCTCTTTTTCGAACAACCTTGTAAGAGTTTCACTCTAGTGAAACTCCACAGTATTGCACTCTGGTTCACTGCAAGGATGCAATCAATTATAAGATGCCTCACACATAGTATCTGTTCAATAAATATTTGGCAAGTGGGTGAATTCATAAATTGTAAAAGAAGAGAAAATATTTTTTAAAGTTCAGTTGTTTTAGTAACTTCACAATACCTATTGTAATT
>VMDR010008554.1:0-36258 GCA_007922815.1 Macrotus californicus | reverse complement strand
TCCCCTCCCCCTCCCCACTGATAACCCTCCATGTGATCTCCATACTATGATTTTAGTTGTTTGCTTAGTTCGCTTTTATTTTTGTTTTTTTTTTTAGGTTCAGTTGATAGCTGTGAATTTGTTATTTTACTGTTTATGGTTTTGGTCTACTTCTTTTTCTTAGATAAGTCCCTTTAACATTTCATATAATAAGAGTTTGGTGACTCTTTTGACTTTACCTCATCTGAGAAGCATCTGAGAAGCACTTTTTCTGCCCTTCCATTCTAAATGACAGCTTTGCTGGATAGAGTAATCTCAACTGTGGGTTCTTGCCTTTCATGACTGTGAATACTTCTTTCTAGCCTCTTCTTGCCTGCAAGGTATCTTTTGAGAAATCAGCTAATAGTCTTATAGGAACTCCTTTGAAGGTCATTGTCTTCTTCAGTTTTCTCCAACAACTTTTCTCTTGTTGCTTTTAAGATTCTCTCCTTATCTTTAATCTTGGGTAATTTAATTGTGATGCGTCTAAGTGTGTTCCTCCTTGGATCCAACATCTTTGGGACTCTCTGAGCTTCCTGGACTTCCATGTCTAATTCCTTTGCCAGATTGGGGAAGTTTTCCTTCATTATTTTTTCAGGTAAGATTTCAATTTCTTGCTCTTCCTCTTCTTCTTCTGGCACCCCTATGATTTGGATGTTGGAATGTTTAAAGTTGTCCCAGAGGTTCTAAGCCTCTCCTCATTTTTTTTGAATTCTTGTTTCTTCATTCTGTTCTGGTTGAATGTTTATTTCTTCCTTCTGCTCCAAATCATTGATCTGCGTCCCAGTTTCCTTCCCTTCATTGTTGATTCCTTGTATATTTTCCTTTATTTCATTTTTGTATAGCACTCACATCTTCCTTTATTTTGTTTCTGTACTCAATCATTTCTGTGACCATCCTGATTACCAGTGTTTTAATTGTGCACCTGATAGATTGGCTATCTCCTTGTCACTTAGTTCTTTTTCTGGAGTTTTGATCTGTTTTTTCATTTGGGCCACATTTCTTTTTCTCGGTATACCTGTTCCATTGTAAGGGGCAGAGCCTTAGGTATTCACCAGGTGGGGTAACCTGCACCTCTGCATTGTGGCACTGTATGTGGGAGAAGGGTTCAAGAGGGAACAATGCCACTTACTTGGCTCTCACCCTGCTTTCAGTCACTTCCTCCACTACCCACAAGTGAATTGGGCCATTCTGGTGCTGATTCTCACGTGGGTGGGTTTGTGTATGTTCTAGGACTCCATGGTTCCCTCCAACAGAGACTGGGACTTTCTACCACTACCACAACCCTCACAGGTTTTTACAGCAAGAGGTTCTGAGGCTTTATTTCCCCACACTGGAACCCTGGTTTGTTCAGTCTATCTCACTCACCAGTTATTCCTTCAGGTTTATCCACACACAAATGTGGGACTACCCAGTCCACCAGCCACTGCCTTGCCACATGTCCTCTCCACCCTGGCTACCCATCTCTGCCTCTCCTACCAGTCCAGATGACTATTTTTTCTGTAACTCCTTGGTTGTTAGACTTCCATACAGTTTGGTTTTCTGGCAGTTCTAGTTGTTTTTTGTTTTTAAATTGGTTGTACTTCTTTTGGATGTGCAAGGAAGCAAAGTATATCTACCTATGCCTCCATCCTGGCTGGAAATATAATACTTTACCCTTTACATGCAAAGTATTTTCATGTTAATTGTCTCCCTTAATTCTCACAACAATCCTGTGAGGGAAACAATTGCCATCCCTACATTATATGTAATAACACTGTAATGCCAACAAGTTGACTTGCAGGAGACAAGTTAGTGAATGAAAGATCCAAGTCTCATGATTCTGTGATCAGGGTGTGGTTAAAAGCTCAAGTGAACTCTTATGTTCAGAGATCTTGGGTGGATACAGACAGAGAAGTCCATGTTTGGTCCAGCTTTGGGACACTGACAGCATTTGAGCCCTTCAATTGGATGTCAAACTTTCCAAGACTGGGACCAGCAGTTCAGTCCATTGTTAAGAAGTGCTTTGGGCTTTCAGCTCTCAGGCTTCCAGGTGCTGCCTCAAGGAGCAGGTAGAGGACAAAGAAGACATGACATGGGTACAAAAGATGTGGTTTCTATTCCTGGTCCTGCCCTGTCTTACTTGTGAGCACAAGCAACATAGTTTGCTCTGCTGTACCTTGATTTTCTCAAATACTAAGTAAGTGAAAGAAAGAAAGAAAGAAAGAAAGAAAGAAAGAAAGAAAGAAAGAAAGAAAGAGAAAGAAAGTCTGCTGAGCTTGCATCACATGGTCACTGTAGAGTTCAAAATATGTGCATGGCAATGAAACATTTTGAAATCTCATAGTTTTCCATACATGCAAGATACTGTGTGTGTTAAAGGTCTCTCTACCCCACCACTGTCTTTGCTTTTACCACTGGGAAGTGAAAAGCAGATGTGGAAGCAGCTCCTAGACTTCGAGCCAGCCCCAAGTTCTTAGGCCCAGGAAACATCTTCCCATTCTTCCTCCACCAAGAACATCATTATTTTTGCACTGGAAGGGAAATAAAATCCATATATCTGGACATAAGTCTAATTTTCAATTGCCTTCTTTGGAGTGAACCTTGGGCAACAGAACACAACAGAATTTTCCACAGGCACTGTTTTCCATGGCACACCCAAAACCAAGCAGGAAGAGAAGGAACCAAAAACTTCCTTTGGCATTTAGCTCTTCCTCCTGCTGTAAGAGTGTGGGCCACCTGGGGAAAATAATCATATGAGGAGGGAAGGAAGCAAATCCAATTCTAGGTCACATTACCAGAACTGTTTCTATAAATATATGTTTCTCCAGAATCTAGGAACTGTTCATTGACATCTTTAGACATGTTAATTTGTTGTATTTAGGTTTCATTTTTTCCAACAAGAACTGAATCTCTTTGTTAACTATGTAGTCTTTTCTCGATGAAAGCTACTTTTGATTTTCCTAAAGTGTACAGGATGGAAATTGGAAGGAGATGTGTAAATCACAACTACAAGATGGGCAGGTGAATGTGGAAGACTGCAACTCTCACTATGTTCCAAACTGAATCCCCTTTAAGCTCAACAAGGAGATGTGAGCAGCTAGATTTTGGAGCCCTTCCTCCCTCTGCAAGCGTGAGACAGAGGAGTTGTTCTCTGTGTTTCATTCCTCCCTTGCTGTATGTGTGGGGGAAGCAGGAGAGGGGAGAGGGATTAGAAGAGGGAGAGACAAAGAAATCAACTTCCAATGCTCATACAGGAGAGGACCCTCGCACTCACAATTTGAGTGCAGGGCAGCAACTGTCTTTGGCCACCCCTGAGTGTCAGCGAGGCCCCACTCAAGCCTACTCTTAACCAAATCTAGTTTATCTTCAGGATTCCTCGATTCATTCCTTGTTTAATTTAATTTTATTTTTCATAGGTTCCCTAATGAGGAAGGTTATATCAGGCAAATTTCTCTGCCCTGGTCAGACCACAGTGGAGCATGCATAGACCTGAGGGCCAGCAAGGAGTGGGAGGGAACTAATAATTATTGGATAGCCCTGGCTGGTGTGACTCAGTGAATTGAGCACTGGCCTGTGAACCAAAGGGTCGCTAGCACAATTCCTGGGTTGCGGGCCACGTCCCCAGTTTGGAGCATGTGAGAGGCAACCTCACATTCATGCTTCTCTCCCCCTCTTTCTCCCTCTCTCCTCCTCTCTCTAAAAATAAGTACATAAATTTTTTTTTAATTTTAAAAAGTATTGGGTGTTACTATATATCAGACACTTCTTTGTGGAGATACACACACACCAACACATACAAACCTTATTTAAGTGACTAGAAAGTTCCATGAATGAGAGTAAAGATTTTTGCCTGTTTTGTTATATCCCCATTGCCTTGCACAGGGCAAGTGTACCAGAAATATCTGTGAAAGGAATGACTCTTTACAACTCAATGGGAGTGAAATAATGATGAATTTTGTTTTAAGATGAGAAAGTCGTGTTTCAAGGATACTAAAGAGCAGGAGAGGTGGGATTCAAACCCAGGTGTGTCTTGACTCCACAGCTGATGTCCTTCAGAACTCCATGTTGTCCTTGCATAACAAACCAGAATGTCTACAGGGAAAAGGGTGGACAGGGAGCGGGAAATCACATTCTACATAGAACCACTGAGGGATGGAAGCACTTATCTGAGTAAAGGCACACCTCAAACTAACAAGCTATGGTTGGCCCCCTCCCCTTTCTGGGCTACTCTTCTTCACTGGTGAGATGAAGGCGTTAGATTAGACCAGAGTGCAGATAACTGGTAAACGGGCCGCTGCTGTCTAGCTCACCTCCTATGACAGGCATCACTCGCTGATCATAGCATTCTTTTCCCACTCACCGTGGCTGGACGTGGCTTCCTAAATATTCTCCACATGCAGCCCCGCCCATTCATTGACTAAAGTTGACATGCCTGACAAAAGCTCTTCGACTTCTCTAGTCTACATAATCTCTAATGGCCCTTAGATTTATTTCTGCCCCTGAATTCATCACTGTTTCTATCTTGCTGTGTATGTGTTTAGCACACCAAGACACCACAAGCGACACCAGCTTCCAATGTGCTCTGAAAGCAGTAGCAGAAAACCAGGTCACCTTCCAACTCTGGGTTTATCCTTATACAGTCCTCCACTGAAAGTGTCTTCCAGATGGAAAAAAATATTTTAACTACAAATCATCTGAATATTGTTGATAAAAGATTCCCTTTTCTAAGACTAAAACAATACTAATCACAAAGACTACATTTAAGGTGAAAAGCTGGGTCAGGTGATAGATTGAAAGTATTGCCCTCATCAATTAGCCTCTAGTCAACATTTTCTTGAGTTACATGTACAGTGAAGATTGCCATAAAATAAGATGACACATCAAAAATAACATTATCTGGAAGTACCAAGTCTGGATCCAGCAACTTTAAAGCTGTGTTTCTATGGTAGCCTCACAGCTGGGTATCTGGCTTCTCATGGTTTAAGAAGAGAGAAATTCTCATTGATTTTTTTTTTAAGTTTACTTTTTAATATCGCAAGTAGCCCTCAGTACTCATGAAGTATTCCACCAATGCTATAAAAGCATAAAACTTAAATTTGTTGTTTAGAAATTCAACATTTGTTGTTCTATCAGAATCATTGATGGCAGACAACAAAAATCAATGCTGTTGATGTACACAGAAAGAGAATTTATAGAAAGATATTGGGGTGCTCAAGGATTGCACCTGAAGTCTAGAGAACTAGACTCAGAAAGTGCTGAAGAAGACTTGATTACAGCCTAAACCCTACCCCATCATCACAAGCCATGTGTCCCCCACACCCCCTTCCATAATGCTGGACCTGTCAGTTGCCCTGGGCACTCACTCCTGCACCAATCAACTCTTGAGTCCAGCATAGCCATGAATAATGTCTAACTGTTCCTATGTCTTTTATCATTTTCTCAGGAACAAAAGTCCTGGGCAAAAGCTTCTGATTAGTCACACTCATATTTTGGTCCAGTATGGAGCAATTGGCCAGTAGAGAAAGAAAACACCTGCCCCCTCCTTGGACTTCTGCTCAAGTAAGAAATTTCCATTCAGGAATTGGGTGACAACAATGACGAAACCCATGACACCTATTAAAATAAAATGCCCAGATGACTACAAAGTGATTTTCATATCAGCAAAACACCCCACTAACAAATAACTATAATTTATTGAGCTTCTTTCTTCCAGTCAATGCACTGGGTATTATATGGAATTTCTTTCATCTCATGTAATCCTTCATAACACCCCCAATAAGACAGACATTACTATCCTCATGTTAGGGAAAAAATAATTTCCCAGACATCACCAGAGCCAGAATTCAAAGGAAGGCTTTTCTGAAGTCAGCACCCATGAACCACATTGTCTCTGCATGAACATCACCACAGTGGATGGATCAAGGGTGGCCCATGCCAGGCATATGATGGCTGCTGTTTTGGCCCTTCCTTTCACCAGAAATTCATTCAGTGAGTATTTCCTACATATAAGCCACCATCAGAGGCGTCATGGGCAAATTGAATGTGATCATAGCACAGGTCAACCTCTAACTACAGCTGGGAGGATAAGGAAGTACAAGATAAGCCACACCCTGTAAATCCCTTGAGGAAGAGGACTGTGACTTTCTCTCACCTTGTATCCTCGGTGCTTCACGGTGCACTCTCAGTAAATATTTAACAAATGGATAAAAATGACTAATATTTAATCAGCACTTACATCAAGCTCTCAAGAGATAAGTACCATTATCTCCACTGTGAACACGGTGGCTAAGAGAGGTGCATTTACCTCAGATCGCAGGTGAGTAGGGAGCACAGTCAGGTTACTAACCTGTGAAGCCTGCACCTTGCTAGGGCCGAGGGTTGCATCTTCAGGTTGACTGTGCTCCAGAGAGCATGCTGGGTATCGCAATCAGGGCTTCCCTTCTGCATTCCACAATGTCCATTGGAAGAGAGGGCATCCCTTTCCATGGCTGTCTTAAGAGAGAAGAAATATCTTTTTCAGAATTCCCAGACAGACCCCCTCACCTCCTTGCATCTAATTGGCCAGAATTGGTGCTATGCCATTCCTAAACTGATCCCTTTAGCCAAAGCAAAGATGTGTTATTGGCCTTGGACAAAGCGGGGAGACCAGGCTCAGGGAAATAACAGAGAATATGAAGTAAAACCTCAATAAGTTCAAGCCCAGCATCTGGAGGTAGGTTCAGCTTCCCCTGGGGCATGTGGGCTATTGGCAGATGGAGGAAAACCTGAAGGTAAATTGGGGTATTCTCAGGAGTGGTAAAGGGCATGGTAGGTGCTCCTTGGGCAACTGACTATGTTCACTATAAAATCCCACAGAGCTCCCCACAGCTCTCAAAACAAAGTCCAAGTGCTTTGGCAATACAACTGCCTCCACCATTGGCTTTCAATCTGCCTTTCCAGGCTCACCTCCAGCTGCGGGACATCACGTGTCTTTTCTTCCTAGAACTATTCACTCTTCTCTACAAGCATGACTCTGCCCATCCCTTGCCTTTGCCCATGCCATCCTGTGTAGGACAGCTTTTCAACACTCAGTGAGAATGACGGCTCTGGTAGGCAGCCTTTTCTGAGCACTGCTACCCACTACCACACTGCATCAGAGAGGGGCTGCTGAAGCTGCAGCTCCACAGCACCTCTGTCCCAGGGTGCTGTCTGCACTGGTGCCCTCTGCACTAGTCTCCTCTGCCCCGTCCTTCACCCCAGGGGTCTGGCCCAATGCCTGGAAAGTAGGCAGCTCCAGTGTAAAGAAAATAAGGAGTGAACAAATGCTAATGTGATACGCTCTTTCAACTTAGTGTCAATAACCCCATAAAAAACATAAGCTGTGGTGGGGGGGGTAGGGACCATGTCTCTTGTTCACCTTGGCACCCAGCACAGTATCAGACACATTCCAAGGGTTTAATAAATATCTGTTGAATGTGTATAACACCCAGGGTTTAAAGCTGCCCCAGAATCTGCACACACACTGTTTTTTCCATCATATCTACTTCCTTCGTCAAGGAAATAATATTGCGCATAGGAACAGAGAAATCTAGGCTTTATTCCAAACATCTTTTCACAACTTCAGTTGCTGGAAAGAGGCAAAAACCCCCAAGCCACATGATTTTGTATTTAGAATATTAATTTTCCCTAGGCCGTGCAGAAAAGGCAATATTTTCCTTAATGAAACGCTCTTGTACTAATTTCTATTTGTATGCAAAAGAAGCCATCGGTTTAACACCTGGAGACACTCTCCTCCCTTGCACACCCATATCTGCACGGCAGACGAAGGGGAGCGGCGTCTGATTTATTACGCATAAACAAAATGAATAAGATAACATTTTATTAGTTAGAAGCCATTATAAAAACAGCGATAAAATGAAGCAGTAAAAGCAGAAGATGCCCTTATCAATAAATCCTCAGAAGTTTAGGACCCTGGTGCACATGACAATGATAAAAAAGATAATTAAAAGGATAGCGTTGCAGAATTGTATCATTTTATCAAGAAGCAGCCTTCTAATAATAGGAAACATCAGGGCAGTGATGGACTGTGAATCTCTCCCCTTCATGGAAAAGAAAGGTGTCTGAGACTCAATGGGAGAAGAATCTGTTTTGTAGTCTGTGCCATATTGAAACAGGGAAATCCAGGCAAGAAATGGCTCCCCTTGAAAATCAGTATCTTTTTAAGTCTTGTTTCTGGCGGTGAGCAGTAAATAGCTCTATTAAATTAGCCAGGTCCAGTCTATCAATTGTAGTTGATATTATGCCTAATAGCCATAGGTGACAAAGCCAGTTTCATTACTTTTTCTTCAAGAGACTCTTGGTGTTTCTTTCCTTGACTGAGAATCTTCATTTCATTTTAGAAAATCCTTATGACACATTGCAAATACTTTTTCTATAAAAGCATCACAGGGAAACACAGACTTTAGAGGTTTTTCATTTCCCAGAGAGCCACAGTCCGTTTTTAGAAAGTAAATTGTGTCCCTACCCTTCCCCTTCCCGCCCCCCCCTCCCCCAGGGTCATGCTTCCCCTCCCCACATATCACCCGCCCCCCCAATCCTGGTCATTTTAATATGACTCACTGCCTGGGCTTTGTTCTATGGAATAACATTTTCTCCTGGGAGTCTGATCATGCAAAACACTCCCCGCTGAGGGAGTGGAAATTTACCCCGAAGGAAACCTGATCGGAATGTTTAAAGACTCCCTCTCCTTAATTCCTCCCAAATTTCTCAGAGAATCATAAATAAACCACATGTTAAAGGGTTATAACACACAGTGACAACAGACACAATGAGATATGATCTAATTCAGAAAGAAAACTGAAAATGAGTAGCTTCTTTCTGATATTTCTCCTGCTGCTCTGCCTTCCACCATAAGGTCTGCTCTCTCTTCCTTCTTTCTATTCTGGTTTATTGTTACTGCAGTAGTTGGGCTGATCGATGCATCAGCTTTTTTTAAAAACAACTGCCAGATACTCAATAACTTATGTTAAGCCAAGTAGCTATTATTTTGCAACATTTTTATAAACTCAGAAGTATTTTCTGTAGTGCAAGTGACATCGATTTACCACTAAAATAATACATGTGCTCATAAATGGCATGAATCAGAAGAAAGCTTGGCTGTGATTTCTTTATAAAATGTCTTGAAGGTACCTGGCCAGTAGGGTTCAGTTGGTTGGGGGCTGTCCCACAAACCAAAAGGTTGGGTTCGATTCCTGGTCAGGGCACATGCCTGGGTTTGGGGTTCGGTCACTGATCGATGTTTCTCTCTCACTCAATGTTTCTCTCCCTCTTTTTCTCCCTGCTTTTCCCTCTCTCTGGAATCAGTAAAAGAAAAAAAAAACAGTCTTGGAGCAAACCTGTCTCTGTAGCATATACACACACGTATATAACATAAAGTAATTAATAATAAAAATAATGTAGTATTAATACACGTATATGTATACATATGTGTACATACTTATATACATATGATTTTTTGAAAGAGGGAAGCTAATGATCATGGAAGGCATGGAAAGTAATCCAGCCCAAGAACTTTGCTTCTCCTCGTTAACATTTACCAAATGATGATGCAGAAAGAATATGACATTTCACCCAAGGCAGCTCCCTGCTAAGAGAGGGCCCAGACAGAGCTGGCAAGCCCTGGCTGACTTGAAGCTCCATCTGCTTGACGGCCAAGGAGCAGAGGCCTCATGGCCCCTGGGCTAGACTTTTGTCATCTTTTCCTATTATTGAGAACATTGTTATCTAGGTTTTCAAAAGTACACTTATAATACACTTTACTAAATAGTGTGCAGAGTTGCACAATGTAGGCCTATATAAAAACCCTGTTAAAAATTTCAAAGTTTGCAAACTGGAAGAATAAGTGAGTGGCTCATTTAATTTATTTTAATCAGCTATATCAGGAAAATGCAATTCTATTGAAGGGAAACCTTTGCAGAAGCAGAGAGCAATTATGTTCTGTGCACAGAGTCCTCTTTTTAAAAAAGACCATGTGTGCAGCATGAAAAAAAGCTCAGCAATGTCAATCATCCTGATTTCAAATTCCTTCAGTGTGGCTTTTAAACAGTGCAAAAATTAGAGAAAGCAAAAGCTATTTCTCTGAAGATTCTGCACAGCTGTTCTCTGCACTTCTTGAACACTTTCCATACAAATGTGTTTTCAGAGGTACCTATTTGTAAAAGTTACTGCAGTAATGCTCTTCACCTTGTTTCACATAGATATCACCACATCATATCTTTAAGGAGGATAACTCACCAGAGGTCCCTAGAGTGAGCTGAACTTGCACTAAATTTAAGCCAGGGGTTCCCCCCAATGAGTAACATCACAGTACACAGAACAGTGGCCTCAGTGTTGGGAAGATGATGGCAATAGTGCCAGATGGCAGCCGGTTTAAGGGGAACTTATTAAATTGTTAAAGACATTGGTGGGAGGCAGGTAAGAGAATTTTGCAACAGGTACCACAATTCCAAACACGCATCTAGGTGCTTGCTGTCCCTAAAGAGAACAGAGACCTCACCGGGACCCAGGCAGCATTACTAGGAAGCAAATGCAGTTCACACATAGAAAGAAAATCACATTTCCTTTCCACCTAAGGTGAGTAAGTCAACTTTGAGCTCAATACGGAGTTGAGCTCAAGACATAGTGACCTCTAAGCTACCACGATGTGATGAACAAAGACCTTTGATTAAACATGCGAACGGAGGTGGCCCGTGGCAGGTGACTCCCTCGAGTTCGGTGGACAAGTTTGCATTGTTTCATGGACTCTTGGGTTTGGGTCATTTTCTGGTCACAGGGGAACTTGTGTAGGTTTCATGATTATCAGAAATGCAACCAGCACGTTGAAACTTTGAACAAACAAATCTGGAAAAAAATGAATAACCTAAAAGTACAGTGAGGGTCTCATAACAGCAGCAGCCCCCAGCTTAGAAATGGACTGCACTCCAGAAGTTTCCTGGGCAACCGGTGGTTTAGCATTCAGAATACATTTTCTGATAGCAACAGTTTCATCCACTGTGGCTGGCTTCTTAAGTTAGCCAAAAACCCTATTTAACTCATCACAAACCAGAGGTAACTGTTAATGCTCAAGCAGCATTATTTTAAATATATCATTCGACCACTTATGATACTATAAATGCGGAGACAGATATTTTAACGTGGAAGTCAGACTGGTGAGAGCAGATATCCCCAATGGCTCCCCTAACCAGTGACAAGTTACCGAGCATCAGGAAGGGACAGGAACCTACCTGGACAATAATTTGTTGACTCGACAATTCTACCATTGCAGAAGGACAGGCATCCTTTCAAATGTTGTTCATTCACCATTTATTTTGTGCCAGATGAGAAAGTGATGGTATATCTCACCACACTTCAGCTGCATGACCTTGGACAATTACTTACTCTCTCTGTGCCTCAGAGGTTGTTGTGAAAATAGACGAGATCGTTTTCCAGAGAAGACATTTGCTCCTTCTCTTCAAGCTCTGTCCCTGGTTTTCACTGAAGAATTCCCTCTGCACCCAACCTCCAGCCAGATGGCATGAGTGGCACTTTATCCCCACCCCTGGGCAGAGCATGTGACCTGGGCCTGCCTGTCAGAGCTAGCCTAGCTTCAGCTATGACTTCCAGGTGACTGCTGTACAGGTGAGCCACTTACCTACCTGAGCAGGTCCAATAAGACTTCAGATGGTTTTCCCTGGGAATGTTGAGGCAGAAATACTTTTCTCTGCCGGGTCTGAATCTGGAAAGAGATAGCTTCCGGAGCACCTGGCAGCCATCTTTGTTTATCCACAAGGGACATTTAACGATATCCAGAAACACCTTCGGTTGTCACAACTCTGAGAATGGGGAGTTTGCTATTCTCAGCTAGAGTGCAGAGGCCAAGGAAGCTGCTAAACATCCGCAGTCAGTGCACAGGATGGGTGCCCCACAACAAAGCATGCTCGGTCCCAAAATGTCAGTAGTGCTGAGGTCGAAAAGCCTGTTCTAACTACACGGTGCCACCGAAACAACGTCAAAGCAGGGGAGCTGAGAAATGGAGAAAAACAGACTCCTGGCGACACTGTTTGATTCCCAGCTCACTTGATTTTCTGTCACCTACACCCAAAAGAGCCTTCATTGACAAAATCGGGAACTGCGGAGCAAAGCGAATGACGTAGAGCAGGCACCCAATAAGTGGTGGGTATTTTCATTCAAAGTTTCCACTCACAAAGACCAGGATGGGGGAATCCAGGACGTCAACTTGCTCATGATCAGCTGCTCACAGAACAGATGCTATTGATGTGAGAATTGCATTTTAGCTCCTCACTCTTCCAGGCCTGCACTCTGTTCCCAATGCTTCCCACACTTCTGATTCTACTCAGAAGAAAGCGTTCATCCAAGAGATAATGCCGTTTTTGTCCAGAATTTGCAGCTTTTTCTGGTTTAAAGTTCACATTTTCTGGAAGCTCATACATCTACTAAGAGGCTGAAAAATGAAACGAGTGAATGGCTTCTACAATCGTTGTTTTCTTTTAAAAGTAACGACAATCTGTCCAATGTAAACCAGGATGGCAGTTTAAAAACCGCTTCATAAAAAGTGACATTTAGGAGCAAAAGAGTTCTTTATATTTCATATTTTTCTTTTCAGTTCTTGTGCTTCTAGAATACATTGTGGAAGTAGACTGGGTGTTTTTGCAGCCTAAACGTGTTGACAAGAACAGTTGAAGACCTTTTTGTAAGTGTTTGAGGTTGCCCCTTTCTCCAGCGGCAGCTGGAATGTATATACGTGTGCATTTGTGGAAATTTTATACATATACATCACTTGGCCGACTAAAAATAATTATCACATTTCTTGTTTCACAATTTCTATAGCTTTATGGGCGCAAGTTTCATAGTATTTTCACTTCACTAAGAGTTTTGTACCTTTTCATTCCTCTGCAAGAAATGAATATATTATACTAAGAGATATTATATAAATGGGACCATTACTTAAAATGAGAAACTTCTCTACCAACAGCACCACTATTTGTAGCATATAAGACTAAATGAATGTCTCCCATGAGTGACTTAAATGCAAAATAAAAAGTAACCACTCAACTTTGATAGTTTAAGAAATGCTATTAAACATAATGGCTTCTTGACATTCAAGTAGCACTATGTTTTAAGTGATCTTCATTTTTTAAGAACTACTTTATTTTCATTTTAAATATTGATGGCAAATCAAGCTCTCCGGAGTGAGGAACCAAAGGAAAAAGCTTTACTGAGAAAATAAATTCCCATGGACTCTGGAGTTCTGAGGTGCAATTTTTTTTTATTTTGTTTCTGTTTGGTTTTGTGTTCTCCTGAGGCTATGCAATAACATCATATAAATGAGCAACCTAAAAACTGATGGAGCAATCTCTTTTCTCAAGATTTTCTTCAATCCCTGACCAGATTCCCCGCCTTCCTCACTTTAACCTGAAGGGGGAGCTCTAATCTCCCTCGATCAAGGACACACGAAGAATAACATGGCCCCATCAAGTCACCATATAGAACGACACCCACATGAAGGAGATGAGACAGGCAGAGAAGGGACAGGCAGAGAGGGAGAAAGGGAAAGCGAAATCTTCAATGGAAGTAGTGATCCTTATTCCTCTGCAGATCAACACTAGAATCAAGCTCTAACTTGAAAGCAACTAGGAGGTGGTGAGCATTCCCAAACCTGATGTTAGCCTAAAATTACGTGAAGGGCACTTTTGAGGTCTGGCTCTTATCCCACTCCAGTTCTTCAGGTTAAAAGAAGAAAACCCTGGTGGGGAATCATGTGTGGGGGCTGGCATTCCTTATGCTGTATTGCAAGAACTCGGTGGTACCTGACCAGGTAAGGATATGGAGTAAGGAAATATAGGAGCATCACTCCAAAATGAGTAACACATTCAGGTGATTATAAAATGACGCCAGAGTAAAGACCCAAATCTCTGCCTGCTGGCTCTCCGCACAGGGCCTGGGTCTGCCTTATTCCTCATGGTGTTACCAGTCTCTATGATAGGGCTTGACACATAGCATAGGCACAATCCACTGACCACTCACCCAGGGAAGCAAAATGAAATCAAAATGAAAGACTTTAAGCAACCCAGCTGGTCTCCCTGGCTTTTAGTTTTCTTACAGCCAAAAATGTAAGAGACAAAGTAAATGATTTATCTGGTCTCTCATAAAGAGATTTAAGCATACCAATCACACAATTTACCAAGTATGTTCAGAGATATGACAGCCAGCTATTCCTCATACATATCTCTTGAAGTCATAGTTGAGAAAGATAAAAGACATGATGTTATTTATCAGATTAAGTATTTCTGTCTTATTCGAGGCAATACCAAACCCTGCCCCATACCACCTCTAAAGAGATCTCTATTCTGGCAACCATCTACCAGGAGATATTTTTTCTTGTGGCCCACACCATTATTTGTCCAGAATTCTCAGAGATTTCATTCTTGGCTCACTGAACAGCCATATTCAACATTGTACAACAGGTAAAAAAAAAAATGCCAAACCATAAAAGTCCCACAGAGAAAAGTCCCCTTTGAGTGGCCTGGCAGCGAGACGTGTACAGGTTTTATGAGACTGTGAATTCAGTAGGGTATGTGAGTTCTCTGAGCCCCCGTCTCCTCCTCTGTGATATGGTGATAGCCTCTGCTTCACTGCGCTGGGAAGATAAAATGAAATGATGTATGTGAAATGTATGCCCGTACTTAACACTCAATGAATAATAGCCATTGTTATTGTTTAAGGCCCCTTCACTTTTCTGATAGATCAAGAAAGAAATGAGTTAAGGCATTAAAAAGTGGAGGATGAGCTCTCTTTGGAAGATGGGGAATTCAAAGAACAGAGAAAGAGACCAATTTAGAATCAGCAAATCTGCAACACTTCTCCTACTAACAGGATGTATGATCTTGGACAAGTCACTGTCTCAAACCCAGCTTCCTCTTCTGTAAAACGAGATTAATTGTGTGCCCCAAGAAAGTACTCTGCAAATCCTAAAGTGCCATTTAAATGTTCAGTGCTAATGTCATTCTTACAGTAGATAAAGTGGTTCAAGGACACACTAATGACACAGGCTTACAAAGCTGTGACATATCTGTAGATAGATGGGAAACATTAGCTAAGCATTTGCCATGTTGACAACATTCTGGAACTGGAGAGAGAGTGTGACCTTTTCTATAAAGTATTTTGGGGGGACAATCAGGAAGCAAAGAGAGTCAAATTAGACGGCAACCAGTTGCAGCTTCTTACGGAGTAGCAGCAGGCTCACTAAGGGGGAGAGGGGAAGTGAAACATGCTTGTACTGTGCTATATTAGGAATGATTTCTTTTAGCTGCAGCCATATTATAATCTTTGATTTCCAAAGAAGCTCCTTTTATAATTCCAAAGCATTTAATGTCCATACACATATTTAAGAAAGTCACATAGCAGAAGATAAGCAAACACATTCCAGCAGCAGAGAAATTCACCGTAGCCCCTTTAAATCATCACACAAACATGGAGGGAAGCAAGCTCCTCTGTATACACTGAGTGCATCAGAGTTTACTGCTGAGGTTAGCTGGGAACCTGTCGTCATCAGAGATGTCCATATTGTCACCAGGTTTTCAAGAATCCACAAATCACTATTCACAAACCCGCCCTCACTATCTGACAAATCCTGACATTCCTTAGCAAACCTAGGTGAGACAAGGAGTATTTTTCAGGGAATGAATGACAAGTTGGGAGGAGCTGATAGTCCAGTGGAGGGGCAGTCGAGGGCCATTAAGCCTAGCCAGTCATTAATCTCCAGGAAATGCTCGGAGCCAAGGTCATTATTGCTATTATAAACTAAAAATGAAAAGAAAAAAAAGATGGCACGTATTCTTTTTTTATGGGTGATACAGTTTCAATTGGCACTATTGAGCATTTCTAGAGATTTAATTAAGCAATCAGATTGCTTGAGTGGTCTCAATATTCAGTGCCTTTTATAGAGTTCTTTAATGACTATGCATAGAATTATTCTGGATACTTTATGGACCATAGCAAGTGAAGTTTTATGTCTTCCCAAGAATACAGTGAACCTTTCCACTATTTTTCTAGCTTAAACAAAGTTTTTTGTTGCCATCTTTGCTATTCTTTTGGGCTTGGATCTTAGGTTGGTGTCTAGAAAAGTATAGCCAAAAAAACATTAGAGTGAGGATAATTTACTAAAACCAAAAAGCATTTGACTTTGCTTCTTCACAGTTCATCCCAGTGCCTGAAACAGCAGTGAAATGTAGCACCAGTGTCTGGTAAAACAAAGACAGTCAGCACACTTACTACTGTGTTCATTCATTTGCTTCTTAGGGCATAGAGAAATAAACAGTATTTGGGGGATGGAGGATATAGCCATGAGTAGAATTTGTAAGATCCACATCTACACATGGAGCAGCATAGCATAATGATTAAGGGGACTGACTTTGGAACTGGCTACCAGGGTTCAAATCTTCATGTATTCACTTACCAGCTATGAGATCTTGGGTAAATTTCTTAACCTCTCTGTGCTTCAATCTTTTCATCTTTAAAACATGGTTAACATAGATTCTTTCTCTTTGGCTCTTATAAAGACTGAGAGGGTAATACTCATGAAAGCATTTAAAACACGCAGGTAAGAAGAACTATATAGGCATTAACCATCATTGTTATATTCTTGGGCAGAGACACAAATCAATATGGAAGGGAACAAATTAATAAATAAGGTGTTTGTAATAGTGATACATGGTATCTAAAAATAAAATGATGCAATGTGATTGGAGTGGGGATGAGTTTATCGGGAAATTTTTCTCTGAGAAGTGACATATGTGCTTACCCCTGAATTATTAAGGTCTCAATATGATCATGGAGAACCATTCCCCACAGAAGAAATGCCAAATGCAAAAGGCCATGAAACAGGACTGAGTTTGTTGTGCTTGAGATATAAAAAGACCAGGGTGGCTGGAACATGGTGAGAAAGTGGGGAGAGGCCCACATGAACGTGAAGGAGTGTCAGGGACCATAAAGGGCTGCGTGGACCAAACTAAGAAAATCTAGTTACATATAAATTGTCATCTGTAATTTCTATAATACCTTTGACTGGTCATGGATGTCCAATTATTGAACTGGCAAAAGGGTAGACAGGAATATCCTGAACTCAGTCCAGGTTTGGATTTTATGTTAAATACAATGAAAACCATTGCAATCGGGGAAGGGAATATGTGTCTCCCAATCAAATTTTGATATTTGATTACGTGTTTGGAAGCTAACTCCAGGGGCTACAAAGAAAATAAGGAGGAAATACTATGTATTGGTTTATCATGATTTCAAAGCTGCTTGTTTAAAGCTTAAGTGAAGTTGTTTTGATCTGAGAGTGAATTTGTTACATTGTCAAGGCCGTGTCAGGCTTATCAAAATTGCTGTGTTTATCAATAGGAAGAGCTGTAGGAGTGACTATGACATAATGGACATTTTCAGTTTAAATACAAGAATTGGAGAGGATTTACCCAGAGCATTCGTCCTGGGTAAGGCCACTCTTTGCTGATTTGAATTGTTCTCCAGAGACCATGGGGCGTTAGCTCCTGCTGGACTGAGGTTATTCTTTGGGAGCAGCGGTGAAGACCGTGGAGCAGGCCCGTGAAGGGACCACGATGTCCGCTAATACCAGGCCCTCCTTGCGCTAGCGTCGTGCCTCGGCAACAAGGGTTTTGTTTTGCACTGACAGCTGAGCATCAGCTCTCGGTTGGCTAAGCCAAGTCTTTGAAGAACTAGCTCCTAGAAAGCTATGCCTCACCTAAATTTAGACTCTATTTCTCTCATCTCCCCTTTGCCTGGAGCAATAGTTTGATTAATCTAACATTGGTTTGGAGGACATTATTTCTTCATTGGCTTATTAAGAGACATCCTGTGTACTATTGGCTTATTATTATTGTAAATTGTAATTCCTACAGTGAACCTGTGTTCAATTAGTTATTGGCAAAGATGATCTCAGTCTCTGAGCATAATTTGCTGTCAATAAAGCGGGAGGGTGCAGAAGGAGGGAAGAAGGATACTGGTATGAACAATTCAAACTTGTAGATTATATGATAGTGACCAATTCAATCCATTTTTCCTCATTTGGCTTAACTCACAATTGCTGAATTGCCTGTTGTCCTTTGCTGGGTGGGCGAAATACAAAGTTAAATAAAATAGGCCCCTGCACTGAAAGAGCCTAGATTCCGTGGGGAGACTGACAATAAGAGTAATAGTTTTGTAAGTTCTGGTTATATGTTCTCTCTATAAGAAAAGAAGTTAGATCTACTTGAGCAAAGGAGGTCAAGAAAGGCTTCAGAAAGGGAACAACACTAGGTAGGAACCTTGGCATAAAAATAGGTGGAAATGGACATTCTCATCAGAGGCTGCAAGAGTGAACAGGGAAATGGAGGTGTGAACTCACCTGCTGAGTTGGGAACTGCAGGTTGATGAGTGCAGTTGAGACTTGGGCTACTCAGTGTGAATGAGAGGTCCAGCTGGAGAGGCAGGAGCGGGTCATATCCTGGAGTCATGAATACTCCACAAGGGAGCATGTTCTCCATCCTATTGGGCTTACCACGTATGCTGGGTAGTTATTAAAAGGAACCTGGTTTGAAAGATTACTCTTGGCAACCTGCATGATTGATTTGAATGGGAAGATTGGCAGAGGGGATCAAGGGAATAGTTTGTGAAAGTAAAAACTGGAGCAGTAATTGTGATGGAAAAGAAATGGAGCAAAGCAATTTTAAAGGAAGAGGATCAAGTGGACTTAATCTGCAACTGGATCTGCAAAGAATCTCATTGGCTCTGCACATAAATATGCTATGAATGAATGAATGAGTAATGATCTCTAAGTTTTATCACTTGGGTGACTGCATAGGTGATCTCGCCAATTATCAAGTCTTGTGAAAATCAAGGAAAAGTGGGTAACATATAAACCCTGCCTCTACTGCTGCTTATCAACTTCTGAGGTTCTGGGGGAATCCATAATTATAACAGAAGCACTGATGCCAAAGCCTTTAGTAGACGGTTAGCTCTGGAAGTGGATACAGACTGTGCAGACTCAGGACATCTTCAGCCTAGACAACACATAGAAAAGAGGCCTTCTTTCCCTAAAATTCCTTTTAATTTCTTCTTGTATTTTTATCACTCAGGGAAGGGAGATCCTATGAGAGCATCACTTCCCATGTAAGAAGGGTCTCCAGGCAACAAAAGACAAATACCATATGATCTCACCTATAAGTGGAACCTAATGAACAAAACAAACAAATGAGCAAAATAGAACCAGAGGCTTGGAAACAAGTAACAGACTGTCAGGGACCAGAGGGGAGGAAGGAGGAGGATAAGGGTGGGAAGACAGGGAAGGGCCTAGTTAAAGAACAAGTATAAATGACCCATGGACATGGACAGCAGTGTGGGGATGGGCTGTGGGAGCAGGGGAGTGGGTGGGACAGGGGAGAGCAAGGGGGGAAAATTGAGACAACTGTAATAGAACAACAATTTTAAAAAAAGAAGAAGAGGCTCCAGTCACTGCCATATTGCCTCCCCAGATTCTTGGAAGATGCTGTGCATTGAACTGTGCCTCCCCAACATTTATATGTAGAAGTCCTGATTTCCTCAGTACCTCAAAATATAACCTCATTTGGAAATAGGGTCATTGTAGATATAATTATTTAAGACAAGGTCATACTGAAACTTTGTGGCCCCCTACTCCAGGATGACTAGTGTCCTTGTAAAAGGGGGCAATGCAGACATGGAGACAATGTACTGGGAAAATGATGTGAAGAGACCCAGGCAGAAGATGGCCATATACAAGCCAAAAAGAGAAGTCTGGATTCCAGGATCTTTCTTCCCCCAGGATTTTGGATGTCTAGCTTCCAGAACTGTGAGATAATAACTTTTTTTTTTTGGTTTAACCACCCAGCTTGTGGTAATTTGTTATGGCAGCCCTAGCAAACTAATACTAATAAAAGGATCAGCTAATAACCCAGACAGCAATGTAGGGAAGGAGAGCCAAGTAAAGAGACATAGCCAGGCTCCTCTACAAAGGAGTAGACCCAGTCCTCTCCTTTCTCTTGGTTCCAGGTAGGGGGAGCTTCCAAAATAGACCATCCCAATAAGGAACTAGGGCACATTAAAATGTCTTTGAAACTGACCTACCTATGATAAAATTATGAACAGTATCACTTATTACTAATATTACAGAATTCTACTACTCTAGGGCATTTTCTGGAGTAGGAGGGGGGTAAGAAAGAGGGCTAGTTGAAAAGGCTGAGGGAAATGTACAAGTCTGCATCAGTTGATAACTAACTTGGGCAAGTTTTGAAGGAAATATACCTTCTCATTCTCAGTCTCCTCATCTGTGAGATGAATGGGTTGTCTTGCATGATTTCTACATTTCTGGGACTCTAACTCTTCCTGATTCATATTTTACTAGAAGCAAAATTCACAACAATCCCAGAAAATCTGTTCACATAACAAAATTTCATCTGCGATTTCTGCTTGACAAGAGCCTTTTTGAATATATCTGACCACGTGTGTACAACTATGTGACCATCAAGTTTAGATTTGAACATTCCTAGTCTACAAAGACTGCCCCTGGCATGTAGAAAAAGGGTAAATATATTTACAGACTCATATGTAATTGTAAAGTGCTCTAGTCTTCTGTGCAAAGGGAGAAACCACATCCTGAATGAGCAGGAGTTCGTTGGGCACGTCCTGTGTGACTCACTCAGCTCAGTGTCCCGCATGAGCAGGCGCTGAGCACGCATGTGTTCGTGGTGAAAAGAATTAACTGTTTTTTCTTCTGTGCTTTTGCAGAGTTTTGCTTGAATCTCTCTTAAAGGCTCATTCCATCTTGCCTGGTAATAAAATGAGCTGTCTTCCCGTGTCTAGTAGAGTGTAAGATTAAGGAGCAAGGCTATGCAGAAATAATCTTTGCTCCTTCACAGCACCTTGCCGCACAACTGAGAGAGTCCGTCTTTATTACAATAGAAGCAGGCTCAGTGGGGTTACCCCTAGGATGACTAGGGCCTCAGGCCCCCGGGAGATCAAAGTCTGCACCCATCACCCCAGCCCTCCCGTGGCCTCTGCCTGTGCCTAAGAACACTTGCTCTTTGGGCCTGTCGTCTCAGACAGGGACTAAAGCTTGCAGTTGCTATTGACCCAGTCTCTGTATTTTATTCTTGGAGAGAAGAGGGGAAAGGAGGGTGAGTATTGTTGCCATTACCCACAGGGATCTTTCTCCAGATCAAAGGCCGCCATTGCTTTAAGGAGAGGTTTCAGGTTTCTACCCGACTATGAAGATTCAGTGGAGTCCAGAGACAACCTGACACAGCATTAGGAATCAAAAGTGTCTCTTTTAGTCCCCGCTACACCAGTAAGTGACCTTGGAAAAGTCATTTCCCCTCCCAGGTCCTTGCTTTGTACTTCTCTAAAATGAAGACAGGGAATCAATCAGAGGTTTTCAATTTCTCCTTGAGCCGCAGAATCTGCAACACATTCCGTTGACACAACTGGGGTCTCTCAGGTTGAACTGGTGGACCCCAAATCCACCCCTCTGTAGGCCACTTCCTCAACCCCAAAACAATCAGGGCTCCAAGGAAGGGCGTTGGCCCAGACTTACAGCTTTTCCTAAGTGCCTTCAGGCACACAGATGACAATAAGCCCCTTGTTTGTGTAGCTGCACTCGATTTGCAAAGTGCTTCCACAAACCCCTCTCATTTTATCTAGCATCCAGTCATTGTAAGAGATCCAAAGTGAGAAGCAGTCCTATTTCCAGCTTTTAATGCCTCAGAGTGTGGACAGCCCAGCTGGCTTGGCAGCCAACATGTTTTGAAAAAGCAAGATGCGTGTATTTGGATCCTCAAGCCAGCCTGGGTGCTGGTGCTTTATAAATGTTTAAACAAACCCACTGGTCTGCTCTTGTTTCTTACCAATGTAAGAGTAAATGCTAATTTTCAACATTACCATACAAATTGGAATAGAGATCAATATGCTAGATAAATATGGTAGTAGCAGCTAATATACATAGTCTAGAAAAAGTTAACTCTAGGAGACCACATTTTTTGTATTTTAAGATGACTTTCTTTTATCATGTAAGTAATAAATGTTCATATGTTCATAATCGAAAGACCAAAGCTAAAACTAGCAAGAAATTTACTAATATGCCCCAAATGGAGATAATTACTGTTCATATGTGAGTACATACTTTTCTGTCTTTTTGCAAAATATAAATGCTTTAATTACAGTTAAATAATACTGTACACACACTTTTTAACCTGCTTTTTTTTATCTAACAATAGATGATTGTCACTCCAGGGCAGGGAGCACATTTCTACAATACCACTCCTTTGTAATAGGAATATGGTTTTCTATCCCAGATAACCACCCTGTATTTAAATATTCACTTATTATGGAAAATAGCAGTTGTTTCCAATTTTTTTCATTGTAATGCTTGTGGCTAAATTTTTGCTTTACTTAAGGAATTTCTGGATCAAAGATTGTGTAAATTTTCTTAAAACTTTGATATACAGAGCCCAAAACGTTGCACTAAATTCATGCTCACCACCTATAAAATGTTGACCTGACTGGCCTAGGGGGACCCAGATTAAACATGGTTTCTGAATATGTTCCTGAGGGTGTTTGCAGGGGAGAGGTTTGAATTAGCTGCTCAGTAAAATCGATGGCCCTGCCTAAGGTGGGTGGGCATCAGCCACTCCATTGAAGGCCTGAATGGAACAAAATATAAAAAAAGGAAGAATTCACTCGTTTTGTTCCTGCCTCACTGCTTGAACTGGGACATCTCATCTCATCTTCCCCAGCAATTTGTACCACTGGCTCCCTGGCTTTTGTGTACATGTGTGTGAGTGTGTGTTCTGCAGAACCCTAACTAGTTTACCCTCCCGTGTGAACGTGCACATTTTCCTCTACACCTTCTAAAACTGGGAAATTTCACTTTCTGTATTTTTTTAAACTAGATTTTAATGCAATGGGAAGGGAAATTTTCTGTTTGTTTGCACCAAACACAGTCCTCCAAACACTATGGCAGGTCTCCGTAGTTCCCGTGTCTTTCCTCTGGGTTCTAGCTTACCATCCAATTTTGCCTCCAGGGAGCAAAACTGAGGTTCATGAAGCATGAAATGATTAAGCCATAAGACTAAGCTTTTATGTTAGGTGCAAGTTCCACTAATGTCTACTTGAGCTTTTTCCCTGGTGAGATAGTCTCTGTTTTCAGATCTGTAGGAGTTGAAGAGTAGTCCCCCAAAAGATATGTTTACAATGAAGCTGTGAGTGTGAACTTACTGGAAAAGGGATCTTTCCAGAGGTAATTAAGTTAAGGATTTGGACGTGAAACCATCCTGGATTAGCGTGGGTCCTAAATCCAGTGGCAAATGTTCCTCTAAGAGAAAGGAAGGGAAGAAAACACAGACAGGCGAGGAGAACACACAGAGAAAACAACCATGTGAAGACAGAAGCAGAGGCTGGAACTGGACAGCCACAAGCCAGGGAACACCTGGAGCTACCAGCAGCTGAGAGGGAAGAGGAAGGGTTAATTTCAGACAGTACATTTCTGTCCTTTTAAGCCTCTAAGTTTATGGTAATTTGTTACACCAGCCATAGGAAACTAATACAGGACCCTACGAAGGACTCCTACTCAGAGCCACTTTCTCTCAGTCACTGAGACACATTCTTTATAGGCAGCTTCTTCACAGGAGCTGATGGGTCACCTGCTTAAGAACCTATCCCATTCATTAGCCCAACATTGAGGGGACACCTACAACAGAGCAGGCCTTCTTCTAGGTGCGAGGTGAAAACAAAAGTGAAGACAACACAGTCCTTGCCTTTGAGAGGCAAACATTGGGTGAATACCTACTGCGCTATCTACAGGGCTGCTGTGGGCAAAGAGAACAGGCTGCAACCCTATTGAAGTGTCTCACTGATTACACCAGAAGTTTGGACTTTATTCAGTAGGTGATGAAGCTCTTAGAGAGTCGTAGGTAACTACTACCCATACCCCGAGGCTTCTCTGATACTGGACTTCCCTGACATCCATTGTGGGGCTAATTTGGACATCTGCCTTTGTCCTGTTGTAGGTCGGCTTGGTGCTATATGTGCCTGCCCTGGCTTTCTCCGTGACCCACGCTTACATTCCTTCTCTTGTCTATTCTCTAGGTCTCCGTAGTCATGGCCACTGCCCCAGAATCAACAGCTTGTCTTAGCTCCGGGCCTCATCTGAGCTTTCAGTTGGAACCAGGTGTGCTACATGTTTCCATTATTGGTTCCATAATTGATTCAAGAATTATTTATTCAGCATCTATTATTTCCCAGTGCCTGGTTGTACAAAAATGAGTAAAATACAGTCTTTGTCCTTAAGATGTTTACCATCTGTATTTGTCTACTTGGGCTGCCATTGCAAAATACCACAGATTGGGCAGCTTAAATAACAGAAATTTATTTTCTCAGTTAGAGACCAGAAGTCCAAGACCAAGGTGCCAGCATGATTGGTATCTGGCAAGGCTTCCCTCCCTTGATTGGGGATGGCCACCTTCTTGCTATGTCCTCACATGGCCTTTTCCGAGTATATGCATTCTGCTGGTGTGTCTTTCTCTTATTATAAGGACACCAGTCCGTTGGATTTAGGCTCCACCTTTATGACCTCATTTAACCTTAATTATCACCTTAAAGGCAATCTCCAAATATAGTTACACTAGGGGTAAGGGCTTCAACATAAATTTTGGGAGAACACAATTCTGGAAAAGGCAATACGCACTGATAATTGCCTTACAGTGGAACAAACACCATAAAGGTATTGCGGACTTCTAGAGATGGATTTTCTAACCTGTCTAAGTGAAGTGGGTGTTGAAAGAAGAGACAGAGTTATTCAGGTGAACTAGATGGAGCCGAGCAGAGAGAAGAGTTTTTGTAAAACACAAACAGAAAACGGCATAGCCTTGGTGGGTGGATGGCGAGTCATTTAGGGTGACTGAGATATAGAGAGGTGCCTTGGGGTCCCGTGGAAGTGAGACCCAGATTTCACACTATGACC
The DNA here is from genome assembly GCA_007922815.1 of Macrotus californicus. NCBI lineage: Eukaryota > Metazoa > Chordata > Mammalia > Chiroptera > Phyllostomidae > Macrotus > Macrotus californicus. Next base: position 11,198 of record VMDR010008554.1, on the reverse strand, counting down.
TGATGGGAGCCCTCCCCGTTGCCTCTGTCACAGCCTTGTTTGCCATGTACCAGTCATTGCACCCTCCCTCCCCATTCAAAGCAAAATACCACTGTCCTAGGTCTCAGTCCTAGAAACATTTAAAATAACAGCCCCCCTGATCTTTTGTTTAGCACTTTTGTGTTTATAAAACACCTTTACCACATCATTTGACCCTTAAAATTTCCCAATGGAGAACAAACATTATTGGATCCATGTAGATGGCGAAACCAAGGTTCAAATAATAATAGTAATAGTAACACTAAATGACTTGCTCGAGGTGAGAGGCTGTAGTAGAGTTAGTTTAGGGCTAACCCAGACTCTGAGCGTCTGGTCTACTTTCTTACTTACACTACCCACATTTTTCTCTGCTCTTTGCCTTGTATGTCATATTTCTCCAGTAATGCACCTACATTTTGACAGAGCTTTCTGGAAATAATGTGTTAACCAATAGAAAAAAAAACCTCTGAGTGGGAATGTTGGGCCTGCCAAGATGTTTTTTTGGCCAGGCAGGCCTGTCAAAGCCCATCGAATCACACATCGGCCTCACAGAGGGCCAACCCAGAGTGAAGCCCACGGGGGTACTTCGCCGAAAGGAGCGAATTAAAGCACTTCCAAGTCAGGAAATGCCAAGATGGGCTTTTTTGTGGTGTTAACTTACTGGCCCAAAGTAGACCAAATAGCAATTTACCTACAGCCTAGCCTGTTACCCAGAATCCTTCAGTGGACCTTTGTCAGTGTTGCCAAGGCAACAAGAACTCTCACCACTCTGGTAATTTTTAGTTTCAATCACAAACTTCACATTGACTTGGCTGGAAGTCTGTTTGATGCAGCAAAACTTTGACTCACTGGAATGCACAAGAAATAGTTCTCCAAGTTTTTCACTTTAGTCTTTTAAAAATGTTTGTCCATCATTCTGGATGGGAATAGCTCTAAAATTCTTTTCTGGGTCTACGTCTTCCTCACATAATCAATGGAGCATAATTTGATTAAAGCATTTCTGGGATGACTCACTTGTGACAGTGGACTTCCCAAAACACAACTATGACTCCAAGATGAAGTATAAACTCTTCAAGTTTGGGAAAGTCCCCTGTGTCCCCCTCTCACCTACCTCCCCGACCTCCTGTGCTCTCCATCTCTCTACATCCTTTATGCTTGAGGAACATGGGAGTTACTATTATTTTTGGAGCATTCATAGAATATACCATGTTCTTTTCAAAAAAATCACTGAGTATTTATACACAAGATAGCCCTTCTGAATCTTTCATTCTGTCCCCTGCTTAGAAAACTCTTACTCAACCTTGACTACGGAGCTGAACCACCACCTCCTAATGAAACCTACTCCCAAATCTTTCAAAATCTCCTCCTCACCACAATCCCAGAGTACTTTGTATAGACCCCTTTACTACACACATTTATACACGTGACTCCCTCACTTCATCTTTGTTCTCAAATGTCTAGTCAGCACAGCCTTAGCTCATGGAGGTGCTAAATACCTAATTATCATTATTACCAAATAAACAACTACTAAACTCTTATTCATAAATACCATTTACTTGGTGTTTACTACGTGTCAGACATTGTAATAGGGACTTTCCATGTATTTCTCATTTAATTCTAATAACGACCCAGTAAGTCCAGAGCTCAAAATCAAACTCAGCTCTCCTGTTTCCAGAGCCCAAGCTTTTCCTTTTTACTGTATGGCACACTGAACAAACCAACACACCAGACTAAAGGCAGAGTGGTTGTTGTAAATTGGAGATTGATTTGTGGCACTGATGCCATGCTGCAGCTGGACAGCAGAGGGGCAGGGCATGCTCTGCAGTGGACCAGGACCAAGGGCTTGAACTAGGAGGAAGGTGGGACCCAGAATCTGAGGTCAGAAAGGCAATGTATAGGATAAAAAAAGAGAGAATTATAGCTGGACATGACAAACAGGTCTTAAAAAATTTAGAGTCCACGGAGAATAGCCTGGTGGTTGCCAGAAGGGAGAGGAGTTGAAGGACTGTGTGAAAAAGGTGAAGGGATTAATAAGTACAAGTTGGTAGTTACAAAACAGTCATGGGGATGTAAAATACAGCACAGGGAATTATAGTCAATAATGTTGTGATAACTATGTAAGGTGCCAGGTGGGTACTGGAAATATTAGGGGGAACACTTTGTAAAGTACACGATTGTCTAATGTCCGTGCCGTACATCTGAAACTAAAACAATATAACATTGAATGTTAACTGTAATTTAAAAATAAATTTTAAAAAAATCTAGAGTCTACAGTAGGAGTCACATATTCAATTGTTTACAGGGCTAGGAGAGCAACATAGAGAATTAAAGCAAGAAAAACCACTTCCAGCAAGAAATCTTTTTGTCATTTCTACTGAGTCACGTGGGCCTCTAGGCCTAACTGCAATTTGACTACTTTTGTTAGCAATATGCAGGCATACCTCATTCTATGGCGCTTCGCTTAATGGTGCTTCCCAGATACTGCATTTTCATCAATATCACAACTCACTGAAGTCTCAGATGATGGTTAGCAATCAAGTATGTCTTTAGCCATAAACTACGTTTAAGTAAGAAACACACTTTGTTCTTTAGACATAAGGCTATTTCACAGTTAATAGACTACATTATAGTGTCAACATAGCTTTTCTAGGCACTGGGACACGAGAAGTTCATGTGACACTATTGCACTTTGCTGCAGTGGTCCAGAACCCGCAACCTCTCTGAGGTTTGCATATATGTCCAAGAAGTATTTTACCTCCACTACAGTAAAACAATAATGCAGGCATGATGAAAAATGGCATTTGACATGGACCTGCGTGTAGAGACTACCACAGAGCAGGCCCACTGGAGACATTGTCAGGCTGGGTGCCAGGAGAAAGCCGCAGCCCCGTATTTCCAGATGATATAGCTCTTCAAGGGAAGCTAGAAAGTTGTGTTATTCTAAATTGTTTATTATTATTACAAATTGCCTATTATACATGTGTTATTATAAATTGAAATCATCTTACATACCCTTTAGTGCTTGTCTTAAGGAATGTGCTTCAAAATAAGACAGAGGTTGCATATCAGGCCTTCAGGAAAGGTCTTACACCCCAGCCTGAGAATAGAAAGAATTCAAGAAGCCAAAACATGAATGTAGAATTTCTTGGAAATCAGAGCACCACAAACACAATTAGGAAATAGGGTAGAGAAGGAGGAAACTAAAGGTCTGACCTACTTTGGCTTAAAGAAATAAAGTCCAAATAGTAACACTAACAATCTTCAAGCACAAGAGAATTCGGGAGAAGGTGGTATTCTCGGCTGATGTAAATTCAGTATTTTTAAAAACTGAGATTATTAATGGACCTTCAAATTCAGTCCTATAAAGAACCAAAGCAGCCCTGACCAGGCTGGCTCAGTTGGTTGGGCATTGTACTGTCAGGCAAAAGGTCACCAGTTTGATTCCCAATCAGGGCACGTGCCTAGGCTATAGGTTTGGTCCTTGGTTAGGGCTCATATATGGGACAATCAGTCAATATTTCTCTCTCATGTTGTTGTTTCTCTCCCTCTCTCCCTTCCTTTCCCTCTCTATAAAAATAAATAAAATAATTTTTTTTTTAAAAAAAGAACCAAAACAGCTGCTCTGTTTTCACTAAGGCTTGGCTAGCATAACCTGAGCTTCCAGAACAGGAAAAATAGAAAAAACTCTCCCATACCTGACAGCTGTACGAGACAGGTGTTGATTGCCATGGGCCCTGCTGGATTCCTACCACAGGATCTTTAAGATGAGGTAGATGGCAGACTCTTAGCACACCCAGAGACCCATTCCCCTGCCAGTGCTTCGCAAAGCACAGGACTCAGACCCCTGCTGGTAGAGAAGATGTTGGGGTGCTGCAGAGACACAGAATGAAGTGACTTTGGATCACCAAAGGAGAAAGGATTCCCTTTTCAATTCTCTTGCTTTACTTGGTTGTGTTGAGGAGAACATCTCCCTAAGGTGCTGCCTTTCCCAAGTCCAAACACCTGTCCATCTCCCTTTTTAACAGAAAGAGAGTAAGCTTCCATGGCAGAACATCAAGCAGGAACAACGGCATGCGTAAGGATTGATTGTCATCGTCCTATTCTGTTATTTAGCTTTTCCGTTTCCCCTATGGACAGGGATGCTGGGTTTTTTTATTTAAGATAGTAATAAAAAGTTTCCTGTTAAATAAATCCATTTAGGAAGACCAAGTCCACTGGATTATAGAGAAATATCAAGCAAAGGATACTGATGACTGATGTCCACAGCCAGATGGTCCAGAGAACACCTGGAGGATGATGTTTTGGAAACACCGATCAAGTCTAGGCCTGTCCTTTATGAACAAGAAAACTGAAGCTCAGGAAATGAAAGAACATTCTCAACTTTGTGAAGAATTTACAGGTGGAGCTGGGACTCGAGGCAGGCATGGTCAGGAACAAGGAATGGGAGGTTAGGGGTGGCATCGCCCGTGTCTGAGGCACCCTGTATCTGGCACCATCCACCCAAGCTTGCAGCACATGTAGCCCTGGATGAAATGGGCCATCGTCACTTCGGCCCCACAGCCACCCCTCTGTGGAACTTGCTGAGTGAGAGCTTCTCTGTCGCCATCTATAAAATGAGCACCTAATTCAGGACATCACTGAGCACAAGATGAAGTATGTGCTCCACAGAAACCTACCTCATTCAACTCTTAGAGGTCTCAAAATGTAAAGAAGATGAAAACTCGTACCCTACTGCTACTTCTTACACTCTCCTGATTTCATATTTTAGTGACTGAAAAGCAATATCAATTTTCTCATTGACCTTATCCTAATTTGAATAAAAAGAAAATAATTAAACATAGCTTGTAAACATTTTATTCTTTCCCTGAATTGACCCTCATGCATGAACTATTGCTCAGCAGTGAGCTAAGTTACATATTTTTACAGAAACTTTTATTTATTTCTTTCCAGCATATCAGGTTTTCCTCATTAAAAAGGCAAGAATGCTTAATAATTAGTTCACCTAAGCACCACCGTGGGTGAAGATGACCTTTGATTACGTTGTTCGGAGGCAAATAGGTGTTTCAAAAGCTTTAAGAGCAGACTATGTTCCTTAGGAAATGTGTATTCTGGAAATGGAATTCAGTATACTTTATGATTGAACAATCCCTCTTCCCTGTATCACTAAAGGATGAACTTCAACCCAGGCCTCATCCAAATAATCACAGATTCCTAATGAATATGGCCAAATTCACAAGATTTTGTTATAAATATATTCATTGATGTTCAGTTGATGTAAATGTAGTATTTTTAAAGATTGAGATTATTAACAAACCTTCCAGTTCAATTCAATAAAGAACCAAAAAAAAAAAAATTGCACTTGCAATCAGCCTGCCAGAGATATTACAGAAGTGAGTGATTTCTAACCTCTGAAAACTCAAACCTGTAACATTCATCGTATTGCACAAGTAGATCATTCAGAAAGGTAAAGGTTACTTCCAGAAATAATAGTTGCATAAAGGTGCTCCATTCCCCAGTAAATTAAAGACGCGGCCTCCCTCCTTTCTTCCTCCTCAGAACAGACCACTGGAGGAACCTATTAACAGCATCGTTACTTTCAAGGAGGCAGCTTAACATGGAATTTGGATCTTAATGCACAGAAATAGATACTCATCTACTCTCCCAGCAATGCAACAATCTTAATGGGATAATCTTTTCAAAATGAAAACTCTGCCCTAATGAAAGTCTCCTTTTTCACTGAAATAGGAAAGCGTGGTAACAAAGGCACGGCTCCACATTTACATGAATGATCTCACTGCCTCACCAGAAATGCATATTTAAGCCTGGGGATAATTTGTTGGAAATTTTAATGTTAAACTACCTGCAGAATACATTTTAGCTGTGGGTAATGCCACCCAGTAGACATTAAAAAAAATTATTTCTGAAAATGAAACTTATAAATATTTATTTTAAAGGATCAACAGGGTAAGTTTTCTGTTGCCTAAGCAAGTTTAATACCACTGTGTAAAAGAGCTGAAGTTAGAAAGAATCCATATATTTAAGATTGTAGTATGTTAAGATGGTTAGCTGAATTTTAGGGTAGCAGAGTCTGTTTTCATGGCCCCGAGTTTATTTTATAGTGGACTATGCTGCCCTTGGGGGTGGAGGGTAGAAGGAGAGAGAGAGAGAGAGGGAGAGAGAGAGAATGGCTCTCATCAGGCACCTGAGGGCATCTTAAGAAAGAATTACGGGATTTGTTCCTTGTGGAGCAAAATTGCAATGTGAACCCTGCCCCCTGGAACTGTGTACTCTACAGCCTGTGCATCTGCAGGCGGGGACCCTGGTCCAAGATTGGAGCCAAGTCTTCACGCTTCCCCAGAGAGAAATTGACCAGCCCCTCCTGTGTCCATGCACCTTTGCAATGAGGCTCTGCAGATTCTCCACCAAGAGGAGGGGTCTATTTCCTCAACCCTTGAATCTGGGCTGACCTCAGCCCAGGGTGTGCTTTCACAGATAGACTGTCTTCCAGTGACGTTAGGCAAACTCCAAGCCTAAGCCTCAAAAGTCCTTGCACACCTCCCCACTTGCTCCAGAACCGTCACTATGACAGGAACAAGCTCAAACAGCCTGTGTGAGGATGAGGGATCACAGGGAGGACAGTCAAGCCGTTCCAACAGAGGCCATCCTAGACCAGCCAGGCCCCAGACTTCCAGGGGACCACAGGTCCATGAGTGAGCCCAGCTGAGATCAGCCTCTCTAGACCTGGTTCAGCAGAACTGCCCAGCTGATTGTTCAATGTGTAATGACTACTGGTCACTGTATTAAGCCGATAAGATTTGGGGTGGTTGTCGATGCAGCAAAAATCTGTTACTTCCATGATGACTTCTGAGCTATAAAGAGTATGGCTGTTTACATTTTACATTACGCAGATGGATAGCTTTGGGGCATAGAACATCAGAAAAGACAGGTATATGTCTGAAGAGGTAAAGTGTAGCTCTAAGTAGAGATGCTTTCTTTCAAAAGACAACAGGGCTTGTGCTGGTAGCTGGGCCAGTGAGACATAGCATGGCCTACAAGAAAGAGATGCTGTCCAGGGCAGCCCAGCAGTGCTACTATGACAGGGAAGGGCCTGTGCTCACTGCACAGCAGTGAGAGCTGACTGCAGAGGACGTACACAAGGCTGGTTCCTCCTGCTCTGGAATCAAAGTGGGAGGGACATCCCTTGCAGGCTGTTCAGTCTCCCAATGTTCTCAGGAACAGAAATGAAGGCACCCAATCCCCCAGGGAAGCCCACTGGTCTTGTTGCCAATCAGAGGATGGGATTAAAGCAAGTATTAATTTGAATTAATAAAAATGCTCTCACTCCAAATATTGTAGAGCATTCTCATCAGCCACATTAAAATAAAGGATTCCTCTGTATCCCATTTAACACTGTTGATCTTGAATGATTTTGAGTGGTATCAATACTGTTTTTTCTTTGTTTCTTTCTCTCTCCTCCTTCCTCTCTCCCCCCTTCCTTCTTTCCTTCCTTCTTTCTTTTTTCACCTGATACAAATGCATTATTGTTTCTAATAGCATGTAAAGTAATGTGTATTTAAAAATACATGATAACCACACACCATAGACAGTGATGTCTAGGGTGGGGCCTGAATGTCAGCATTCAATGTACCACATAATGTTAATGTACATCCTGGGTTGAGAACTGCTCATTTAGGGTTCTCCTCCATCCTACTCACTGGGCAAAATTTTTAGCATAGATTTATTTCTCCTCTGTACCCAGGCTTTGTTGAAAACACATGGTATTTTATTTATTTCAGATTTCTTTTTTTTTTAACATTATGCTTCATATGTTCTGGGAATCCTTTCCATTTAATTTCAGCCTCATTAATAACAATTACTTAGGCATAATTATGAGTTCGGCTGATTCCTCTGCTCATCAGCGTGCCTTGTAGTCAACCTCCTTTCTGCGGCATTTATGTGCCAATGGAGATATTTTCAGCCACAAGGAACAGCCCTCCGTCCCCAGCAGTGGTTCGCAGAGTGGGGACATTTTGTGTCTCATAACTAGAGACCTGGACACAGGCCCTTCCAGAGCTGGTTAACATGCAGTGGCACCATGTCGGCAGGCTCCTGGTGTCCTCCATCTTTCTGTTCTGCCAGGCTCAGCCACCAATGAACCCTCCTGTGGTTTTGAAATGGTGGTAGCATTTCTTACTGTCACTTGCAGATAAACAGCATCTGGGGCAAAAGAGACATTTCTTCCTGTAGGACTCAAGGAAAACTTTTCCAGAAGCACCCAGCACGACTCCTTCTTCTGTCCCTTCAAGGGGACTGAAGAGAGGAAACTGAGGAAGGGCGAGATGGAATGTTGGCTGTAGTTGCTTAACCTGGGTGATGGGTGTTTGACAGTTACTTACACTGCTTTGTGAACCTTTACACATGCTTGAAGTTCCCTGTGTTGTTGTTGTTGTTTGTAAATAATGAGTCTAACTCCAGTCAGAGTCCAGTTTCTTGGCAAGCAACTATAATGGTTAATTTCATGTGTCAAATTTCTAGGCCAAGGTGCCCAGATATTTGGTCAAACATTATTCTGGATGTTTCTGTGAAGGTGTGCTTTTGAATGACATTAACATTTAAATCAGACTCTGGGTAAAGTGAATTACCTTCCCTAATGTGGGTGGGCCTTGTCCAATCAGTTGAAGGGCTGACTAGAACAAAGACTGACGTCCCTGGAACAGGAAGGAATCCTACCATCAGGCAACATTTGGACTCATACTGCAACTCTTCCCTGCATCTCCAGCCTGCCAGATTTTGGACCTGTCAATCTTTCACATAAATAAATAAATAAATAAATAAAATAGCTAGCTATGATCAAATGAATGAACAAACACATCTATCCCATTGGTCCTATTTCTTGGAAGATCCATGACTGATGTACCAACCGTTTTTCTGTTTTTGTTTTTTCAGGAAACTTGTACTGCCTTCCCCTCCTCCTTGGCGTTCCAAAATTTCACTGTATTTAGTCTATGGCAGGCAACTTTTTCAAAGGAGGTCTTTTCTATCGAAAACCGAGAAACTTCCCTCTGTGAGAGCCTTGCTCTCCCTTCTGATTCTCTCCAGATGGGTCACTTGGCTGTGTTGATTCTGTTCCCTTTCTTTCACTTCAATCTTAAATTTTTTATATCTCCGTCCTTTTCCATTCATTCTGGAAGTCCTCCTTCACTCTGTCTTTCATGGTCTTCAGCCATGTATGTGATCATGTTATTGTTAGGCTCATCAATGGAGTCTCTTGTTTGAACCACCCTATTTTGAAACCCTAAAAACTACGCAAATTCAGTCTCTGCTACTTGTAACCTCTTGGGCAAGTTATATAGCCTCTCTGTGCCTCGGTGTTCCTTTTTATTGATTATATTTTTTCACATGCTGAAGAACATCTAGGTCGTTTCCAGTCTGTGGTTTTCATGAAAAAGTTACTATAAAAATTTGTGCACAAGTGTGTTTTTTGTCTTACCTTTTGTCCCCTTCAACTATTTCTTCCACCCACCACCCCCTTAGTTTCCTCGTCTGTAAAATGAGACTCACAGTAATACCTACTCTGTAGAATTTTTGAAGGGTTAAATAAGGTAAGGCATGGAGGAGGCAGCAAATGGGAAAGACTGAAAATAAAACACTCAATAATTATTAGCTTTCAAAGAATCCTCTTTACTTTTTAATATGTGAAATGCTCTCAAATCACTTAGAAAATATCATTAAAATTTTCAAAATTTTATCTTTTCTCCATTAAATATATTTCCTTAGAATTTTCTCTTTCCCTTTTCAGATTGGTTTTCTTTTTCAATCTTATTTGTTTTCTTCAAATATTTGATGATTCTTGACTTTCTGCTTATACTTAGAAGAGGCTCTAAAATGATTAATACTGTTGGTGAGCACCTTGTAAGGTTCATGGGCCCCTTTCTCTTTAAAAAAGTATTTAAAATTACATTGTATGACTATATTAACATAAATTAAATATAATCCAGGTTGGATTATACTCATTTTTAGAATTCTGATTTTAAAAGAAATTAGAATATTTTCTTGGGCTTCCAACAATGTCACAGGCCCTAGGCACTAGGCCCATCCCACCGAGTGGGTGTATTTAGGCCCTGGTGGGGGAGGGGGGTTGCTCTCAGCCATGTGGTCGTGGATTGTGACAACAGGGGCCCAGTCAGAGGACTGGGCCTCTCTTCAGATGTGTACCTTCAGGGTGTGGGGACTCTTGGCCACCTGGCAGCAGGAGACCTCATGCCAGGCACAATCCTGCTCTTTTCTCCAAGGCTGAGGCACAGATAAAAAAAACTCAGGCAAATCAACCATGTTATAGGTGGCGGTTCTCACGGACTAATCCTGAGGGAAAATCCTAAAGCTAATCACTGTGAAGGCATCAGAACGGCTCAACTACGGGGCAGCCTTTTAATTAGTAATCCTACCAATTCTCTACAGGCCTCTTCCCATTTTCCAGCCTTTGCCTGATACTGTGGTTTCCCACCCACTCCCAGGGTCTTTGGGGGAAACTTTACCCTTTCAGAGGTCTCCTTCCTTAACCTTCATCGGGTGGTGGATTGCCCTACAATTGCTTCACCATAGATTTGATCTCATTTTCTGTGGCTCCGGGAAATTGCGTGGTGTGGTTGATCTGCTGAAGTCATTTCTTCTGGCTTTCCAGTATTGCTTTGCAATGCTTCTTATTTTTATATTTCTTCTGTTATTTCAGTAAAATTGGGAGATGGAGAAAAGTTGCTAACAGTTCTTAATAATTATTTAAGTTGATGTTTGTTTTAGATAACTTTTTACTGATAAAGAAAGCAATATGACTTGGCCGTAAAAATGAAGAAAATCTTACTTTTTGCAGCAGCATGGGTGGACCTGGAGAACGTTATGCCAAGCGAAATAAGCCAGTCAGAAAAAGACAAGTGCCATATGATTTCACTCATATGTGAAAGCGAATGAACAAAATGACCTAATAAGCAAAACAGAAACAAACTCGTAGATTAGGAAGAGACTGACAGCTGTCAGAGAGGAGGGGGCTTGCAGGGCTAGGTGAAAAACATGAAGGCTTTAGGAAAAAACCCTTAAAGATACCAACAACAGCATGGTGACTACCTGAGACAAAGAGGGTGGGTGGAGGTAGAAGCAGGTAAAGGTGGGATAGATGGTGTTGGAAG